>VDFB02215641.1:0-33057 GCA_007258455.2 Sequoia sempervirens
GTTCATCAAAACAAACACCACTGGTATTGGACTAAATACATAAGTAGGTTTCCATCAACTGCCCTCAGAGTAGTGGGGTCTTATCCGCTTCTATCCGGGAAGCATCAATCTTCTTCCAATTGGTCACAAGTGGCGTTGACATAGGCTTACAATTTTCCATCCTGAATCGCTTCAAGATATCAATTAAGTACTTCCCTTGTCCAAGGAAGATCTCTCCCTCTTTCTGCCACAACTCCAATCCTAAAAAGTAATGCATCAACCCCAAGTCCTTCATCTCAAACTCTCCTGCAAGATCTCGCTTGCAATGTGCTATGAGCTCCGACCTCGCGGAGAAATACAGTCATCAACATATAACAACAATATGAGAAGCTCACCCTTCACCAACATAGTACGTTTGAATCAGCCACTCATGAAGCCCACACTCGCAAGTAACTAATAATATCGGAATACTTTCACGCCCTAGGAGCCTGCTTGAGTCCATACAGTGCTCTTTTCAACCTGCATACATGAGAATCCCTCTCATGTGCTTCAAACCCTTCTGGTTGCTCTATGTAAATCTCTTCCTCAATCACCCCGTTAAGGAAGGCTGTCTTTACATCCATCTGATGAATCCTCCAACCCATCTGTGCTGTTATAGAAATGATAGCTCTTATGGATGAGTATCTGGCTACTGGAGCAAAAGTCTCATCATAGTCGACTCCTTCCTTCTGTGAAAACCCCTTAGCCACAAACCGGGCTTTGAATTTTTCCACACTACCATCTGCAGCATGCTTAATCTTATACAGCCATCTCGAGCCCACCACAGACTTATCTTTTGATCTTGGTACTACCTCCCACACACTGTTCTTCATGATGGAAGAATACTCTTCCACCATGGCATCTTTCCACACTTGGTGCTTGGATGCCTCCTGAAAGCTGGAAGGCTCTACTTTAATTAATTCACTCATAAGAGCAACATAATCTGAATAACGTCTGGGAGCCCTTCTTTGTCTGACTGAATCTTGAGGATCACCTACGTATTCTTGAGCTTCTCTCAATGTCTGCTCAGCTGCCCTATTTCTCCTCTTCTCACTCATAGGAATCTGAGGCTGAGGAATTATTTGTTCCTCTATCTGATCATCCTGCTTGTTCTGCTCTCCAGCTTGTGTTACTGAAGTTTGAGGGATTTGTGCTACCTCAACTATGGATGATTGTTCCTCCTCATTCATCAAGTTACTTGACTTTTGAAGAGCCCTCTCTTCCTCAAACTTCACATCTCTGCGAACCACTGTTTTCCTGAGAGCAGGAATATAAACTCTATAAGCCTTAGAAGTTTCACTGTACCCAACAAGGATACCCTTCTCTGCAATAGGTTCCAACTTGGTTCTCTTCTCAACAGGAATGTGACAATACACAAGGCATCCAAAGATGCGAATGTGCCCCAAATCTGGTTTCTTACCAGTGAATGCCTCTTCTGGAGTCAATTTGCCCAACACTTTGTGAGGGCTCCTATTCTGCAAATACACAGCTGTGTTGCAAGCTTCTGCCCATAAGAACCAAGGCAGATCCTGATCATGAAGCATGGCCTTGGCTGCTCCAACTATAGCCCTATTTTTCCGTTCAGCAACCCCATTTTGTTGAGGGTTGTATGGAACTGCCAACTCTTTCTTGATACCTTCCTGAGCACAAAAATTCAAGGTATCTCGAGGTGCGCTCTCGCCTCCATTATCGTGACCTCGCATCTTGATCTTCTTCCCAGTTTGGTTCTCCACGAGAGCCTTAAACTCTTTGAACCTACCAAAGACCTCATCTTTATTCTTCATGAAAAATATCCATGTCTTCCTAGAGAAATCATCAATGAAGGTAACATAATACTCATATCCATTCAAGGATGTTATTGACATAGGTCCACACACATCTGAATGTACAAGATCCAAAATCCCTTCAGATCTAGTGTCGCTACTTGGAAAACTGGTCTTGGCATATTTCCCAAGAGCACAACCCTTTTGCACACTTTATGCTTTTCTCAGTTTTCATCCTGTGAAGCCCTCGGCCACTATTTCCTTTAAGAATATTTAAGTGCTCCATGGTGAAGGTGAGCCATCCTCCTCGCGCTAATTCTTTCCTATCTTACAAATTTACTAACCAACGCATGTGCTAGCTCAAACTGTAACCGAAACAAGCTGCCATGCCTGACACCAATCACTTTTGCAATCTTGGAATCTTTGGGACGAATATAGACTTTTCCCCTCTCAAAAGTCACAATGTAACCCTTGTCTTCCAAGGCAGAAACTGAGATTAAATTCTTTGTCATGCCAGGGACATACAACACATCCTCCACCAACAAAGGTTTGCCAGACTCCCTCTGAAACTTGACGGTGCCAATACCAGTTGCATGGTACTTGGCATTGTCTCCGAGTTCAATATAGAAATCCAGCTTCTTCTCCTCCAACTTGGTGAAACATTCTTTGACTCCCGTCATGTGGCGAGAAGCCCCACTGTCAATATACCATACCCTGTTGGCAATTGAACTTGAGAGACAGGCAATGAGTGAAAACTCATTCTCAAATTGTGATGCAAACTCGTCCACCTCTGCTGTAGCAGCAAATTGCTTCTTCTGCTTGTCCTTATTTTTCTTATTAGGACATTGACTGGCATAGTGACCCATCTGATGGCAGCAAAAACATTTAATCTTGCTCAGATCTTTCTTCTTCCCACTCTTGGAAGAAGAACCTTCCGATTGCTCTTTATTGAACTTCTTCTTACCCTTGCTTGTAAGAGCAAGATTTTCTTCATCTTGAACCTTCTTTGTCTGATCTCCTCGATGAGCACCTTCACGGATCTCCTCCTGAACAAAATCATCCCAAAGTCTTGCCCAATCAGGTAGCCGATCTCTGCCGACAACACACTTGACAAACACTTCCCAATGCTTTGAAAAACCATTCAAGGCTATACGCACCAACTCATCTTCTTTAATCGTCTCTCCAACAGCAGCAAGCTCATCCCTGACCTGTGTCAGCTTGGACAAGTAAGAGGTCACACTCTCGCCTTTGGACATCTTGGTATTATGCAATTTGTCCTTGAGCATCATCTTACGACTCTGATAGTCGCTCTGATAAAGTTTTGTGAGCGTATCCCACATCTCCTTGGCGGTGTCTTTCCCCGATAAATGAGGAATTAAATGATCTCTTACTCCATCCAGGATAATCCTTTGAGCTTTGGCCTCTTTGACTTCATGCAAATCTAAGGCAACGGGATCATTTGTTGGTGGAGTCACTTCTGTGCTAGCATAGGTCCATAGCCTGTTCTCCTTGAGAACAGATGTAATCCGAACCTTCCACTGCAAGAAGTTAGACGCACCCTCGAGCCTGTCCTCGTATCGAACACTGGTTGCCATAGCCACAAAAGAATTGGAGACGAAAATCTGATGACTTTTTTTTTTTCTTGAAATCTGCGTTACAAATCTTGGCTTCGTATTCAGAGTTTAGAGCTCTGATACCATGTTAATTTCTATAACCCAGCAACAGATTAATTGCACAATAAATTCACATAAAGAAATCTGATTTATAACAATTAATACAACTGGGTTAATTAACAACTAATAACAGCGGAAGCAAAAATAACATGAAGCCAAACACAAAAAAGACAATAACACAGATATACCCAGGAAACCCCAATGAGGGGAAATACCTGCAAATGTTGAATCTTCTATTCAGCCTAACAACAAACTTTTCTTTCAAAAATACAATATGAGTTTGCTACAGCAATCTTGTATTTATAGAGCCTAGCTGCTTTACTTAGCGTGCAAGGAAAGAATCTTTCCTTGCTTTCTTTGGATTTATTTACACATAAAATCACTCTAGGATTTATCTTATCCTCACAAACTCGGAAACATTCTATTAAAGAACAAAATCCCACTCTTGGATTTATCTTATCCTCACAAACTCAGAAACATTCTATTTAAAGAATAAAAATCCTGTTGTTGCTAAAAATCCAACTCGAATTGATTTAAAGCAAATCTTATCTTGAGTTGCTTTAAAGCAAATCCATATCCCACTTTTCTAGCTACAAAAATCAACAGGAGATGCATACATACAGATAGAGAAGAAGGCGGCAGCGAAACCACATAACAACTTTCTTGCATTTCCGTGCAGTGCAAAAAAGGAAACCGCAGCGATTATTCCAAACACCGTCAACACAATCACCAGAAGTCCGAATATTTTCGCCTATTTCATCAAAATAATCTCAATAACCTACGCCGACAAACTTCAAAAATTCATGAAAGGGGATAAAATTGTGGCTTAATGAAAACTTACCCTGTATTTATTGTCCCTGATATAGAACAGAAAGACAATAACGTAGCACAATTCGATGACAGATCCGGTTCCATTGATTGTACTCACAAGGATGTTGTTAGGCGATATAAATGGCAGGCCATACCATGCAGACAGCAAGCAATTCAAAAGCGTAGAAACATACGGAATCCCAGAAAACTGATCCGTTGATTTCATCTTTAAAATCTTCCAGAACGTAATCCTGCAGCCAAAAACAAAAAAAATGATGAGTGATCTGCATTGATGAACTGAAAAGGAGGAATAAAAAACTTAACAGCTAAGGCTTCGGCATAACTTACAGGGGCACCAAAAACAGAGTAAGTCCAGTGATATTTCCTACACAAGCAGTACACAAATAAATGAGAATCCAAATGGCCGACGATCGGTTGCTAAGCAGGTGAATAGAGATGAAGAGAGGAGAGTATACAAACCGAAGATGCCGAATAAGAAATGCACAAACATTCTGACCGTCCTTCCTTCACTACTAGATTTCGCAGTTCAAATGATTTGAAATGTGAATTGTGAGGGAGTGAAGTTGATCTATATAACCTATCCTCGCACAACATTGACCTCTGCGAGGACTCCACTTTTATGCGGGACGGTGGAAAGATTGCCCACCATTATGCACATAACGTGGGAGTAGCATGTCCGCTACTCCCACCATTATGCGCTAATGATTTGTCAATTGATTTGGACGCGAACTTGTTTTTAATTTCTTAGGCCCCAGAATGCCACGCCTTCAGAGTGAATTAATGAGCTCGTTGGTCGAGTTGTTTAGTTAAAAAGGAAACTGAAAAAAAGGAATGGAAATCCTAACAGTATATTTAGAGGGGGCTTTCGGTAAACTCACCATCAGCAATTCATCTCTATTAATTTACTTCTAATTCATCTTTAGGAAAATTCATCTTCATTAATTTACTTCTAATTCATCTTTAGGAAAATTTATCTTCATCATGTAGAAAATTCACCACAACTAATTTTCTAATTTTATATGGGATGAATATTCAGAATGATGAATTATTGTGATGAATTTTTCACGATCATGAATTCTTGAAAGTGAATAATTGATAATGAATTTTTCTAGAATCATTTAAAAGAATATGTCTTCCAACAAAGAACAGGAGAAAGCCACCAGAACAATACCTGTGCATAAATTCCAGAACGAACTTTTCAATTTTGCTTGGATGATATCTCGATTCAGTTAGGTTAAATTATGCTTTTGGAATTGTTAGAATCATGTATGAAGACGTCAAGAGGGAGGACACCACTCAACACAACCGTTGAGAACCCCCACATTGTTTTCATCATTTGCCAAGTTTGTGTAACCTGTGCAATTAATTTGTCTACTTAACATTTCTGGTGGCAGAGAGGATGTTGGCCAGAATTGTCTGTATTTGCCAATTGTTTGTATTTTAGGTAACGATCATGAATTCGTATGATTGATATTGAAATCGATATTAATGTTTTAACTCGAGGTAACCAGCGCCTCACATGCTTTTGAAAAGGAAAACAATATTTCGAGAAAGGATTAGGTTGATTAAATTAAATTAATGGAATAAGTACAATTATTTGGGAAGACAATATTAAAAAAAAAAATCTTCATAAAAATGAATTAGGTAGAGAGTGTGATTTGATATGTCTGATTAAAAAAAATTTACACATTTTTTTTGCAAAAGTATTTCAATACATTAACATACATTAATATTGGATTATGGAAATATATCGTTTCTAATTAGAAAATGTATTTTAAAAATTGAATAGGAGGGAGGATGACACTTAGCTTGATAACCAAAAAGTGATGTCAAATGGATAAGATTTTAGAATTTGTCTATTGTCAAATCTAGGAACGATGCTTCTTTGTCAATCAAATTGCTTGGAATTATGTGTTGGATCTTTGCCTTATTAGATTAAAAGTAAACAAATTTAACATGAAGACATGGCTATGATCATACCCAATGTTGTTATGCCCTTGATTATCTTTCTAAGTGTACTTAGGTTAAGCACTTGTTGTTAGTGTGAATATTTAATCTCTTCACTATACTTAAGTGTACTTAGGTTGATGAGGTTAGCCAACATCTTGTCTAACCGAATGTGCAACCTTTAAGCCTCTAGAGGTTACCAAGTTATTTGGTAAACTTCATGTGAGGTTGGAACCATTTACATCACACCTCAAAGGTCACTCAACACTTGGCACACAAGGTTGATAACTTCGTCATATAGGTTGTTGTTTTGTACACTCCAAGTGTTCCTAAGGTTGACACCTATAGGACACTGTCTACTCTTTTGTGCCACATCTTGAGACACTTGTCAATCCATTGCCTCATCCTTATCTATATATGTAAGATCTTGTACTCAATGTAACTTAAATGAACTAAATACAATCTATGCATTGTTGTTCATTGTGCTTGTCATTTATCTCCTAGAGTCTCCTAATTCTAATATGGTATCAAAACAGGAGGAGGTAATTCAAGTCATAAGGTGAACAAATCTGATTGTATTTGTCTAGTTTCATTATTGTTTGTTAATAACTTCCTCGAAACTAGTTAAGCCCCCAATCTGAGCAAAACCGTGGGAGAGCGCATCTGCTCTCTACCCGTTCACATCACGGCTGCAGAGTTTGCAATTTGTGGTTCGCCCATCCATTGGGACGCTGCCCATTCACAACCCCCTGTTCATCACGGTGAAAAATTACTCTCCTCCAGACGACTTCTGCAACAATTTGGAGGCACTTTGGAGGTGGGAATTCTTATATTGCAGGCCACACACCCCTCAGAATTGAGGTGTTCAACTGCAGCCCGCAGCCATTGAGGTAATTTTGAGCGCTCTGCGCTTCATTGGCAGACTGATTGGCTTCAGCCAAGGCTACATTTTTGGAAGGGTGAACCTGCAAATTGTTCAACCCTAACAACCGCTTCCCTCCAGACCGTGTGTGAAAGAGTTGCATCCTCAAGCCAACCATGATTTGCCATTACAGGCCTGGTGTGAATAGAAGGTAGATCTGTCATGAGTTGTGGATCTCTGTGTTTGCGCTAATTTTTGGTGAAGAGACACCCTCAGCCCGCGTGATTTGAAGACTTTGTAAGAAGATTCCTGAGCAACGATTTGTAGTGGCAGGCCGCGACTTATTTGCAGGCTGATTCAATTCGGATCAAAGCACATTTGAAGGCGAATCTTCTTATGGTCTTCTGTGAAGGGATCTCTAGTCAACGCCACACACAAGGGCAATGAGGGCAGAGAAGGCCGTGGAATCCACACTCAAATCCTCGTGCATTGGTTTGGCATCTTCACCAGCTCCCACGCAACCAGAGACCATTCGCAACTTCTCTTCTAGAGATTTGACCTGCATAGCAAAAGTAAATCAAGTCTTTTGTTTGGGGGATAATTGAAAAAAATGTTAGATACTCAATTGAAAGGAAATTACTAATTACTTAGTAACCCACTAATGAGAAACCATGGAAGGGAATCTATTTCACTCAATAGATAAATTTTTAAAAAATAGGATCTATTGTTGAATATAATGTTAAAAATATTAGATTGTCAATTCAGATACAATTCTACATCAACAAATTTAATGGATAAATTAAGCATGATGTTTCCTTGTTGGAACCTTGTACAATTAGGAAAGGAATGCAAAAAATACTGCATATTGAGCAATGAAACTTGGCCACCAAAATATCTATGCAAGGTTAAACCATAGGATGGAGATATAGAAATGCTACAAGTTTTGCTAATGAAAATTTGGAAAATTATTTAACCTAATAAAAAATTGCTAAACTCTCTCCTACAAATACTACAATAAAAGACTTTATGAAGTGTATGCAAATCTAATATTTAATTCCTTAATATTGGATCACCATAAAAAAATATTTGGAAGAATAAATTAGGAGTAAGAATAAAATTAGTCACCTATGAAGTTGTAATACATAACATGAAATTTATGTGGAGAAACCCTTTTAAAATAAAACTCCACCAAAGAAAGAGGAAAAGTACATATTAATCTTCAATAAATAAGATACAATACCAACACACTACACTTTCCCTCTAAGAGCATTTTCATAGCACCTATGCATTTGCAAAATATGATATCAAACCACTATCTCACACCTCCAATATATAGGCAAAGAGGAAAAACTATAAACGGTTTAACCAAAATAATGGACACCCAAACTATGACCATGTAAAAAACCCATGACCATCTATGAGAGCATCTTATGAGAATAGTAAACATGATCCATGACTTCACATAGTGTTTTGATGAAAAAGAGATCCTAAGCCTAAATGCAATAGAATAATAGGATAAATTTCCTTTTTCAAGAGAACATTAGGATGCAAATCAACAAGGTGATTAGATTTAATTTCAACCATAAAGGTGAGTCAACTAGACCTAAATCTGCATCTTTTTAAGAGTTGTGTAATGGTTGGAATTGATTTTCCTTTATTAACCTAATTAAACTATGTTCCCTAATATGAAAATACAAGATGTCAACAATTGAGAAACTGTAATAGAAATTTGCACACAAAGCTCAGAAAGGTAGAGCTCTATGCACTTGTCCTATAAATTTGGAGACAGTCTAAATAGGAGGATAGAGCTTCCCAAGGGCATCTATGTACTTTTATGAATCTTCCATATCCGTTTTGTAGTCCTTTGATGTCGAATCTCAGATTCTCAATTCCACCTACAAATTTTTCAGATCACTATAGGATAATTCTATAAGTGAGATTTTTTAACTTGTCAAGGTGTAGGGTTTTGAATGAAACAATGGAAAAAGGATCTTCAAGCTTCCTTCAATCTTCTCCAAAATTTAAACCTACACAATTGGTCTTATGCCTGACTAAGGAAATATCCTTGACCTACATCTTCATTGGATTCTACACTTGTCATTGGAAATCATTCAAAAAAAGAAAAAAATCATAAAACTTCAAAATCCAAAAAAATCAAAACATGTCAAAACCCAAAAAAAATCATGTAACTTTTAAAAAATCCCAAAAACAGAGTCAAAGTCAGTCATGTCAGTCTTTTTCATTGTCGAACTACGTTGCCTCTATGACTAGACGTAGGAAAGACCATTTGTTGATGTTCCCTCAAGGCATTAGGTTAGTCCTTTAGGTGTTGTCACATAAAATCATGATTCGGTCCTTTGTCATTGAAACAAAGTCAAGCGTTATGTCGAACTACAAGGTCTTTGTGCATTGCTACATAGGCAAGGCCATCTATCGATGAGCCCCCAAGGCCCCCTAGGTCAGTTGAACCAAAGATTTTTGGCACCAAGGCACTTCTCTAGCTCTTCTAGGGTTTTTCACCTAAAAGGAGAGAGGTAGGGCCAAAAATGCTAAAGGGTTCATTCAAATTATGTTATGTATGATGTTATCTAAGCTAAATGAAGTGAACTAAATGCAATTAAGTGATATATATGAATGATTATGAATGTAAAACAAAGATTTAAGCGATGCTGGAAAACACGCTGTGATATGCAAACAATGAACTAAAAGATGAATGAATGCAAAACAAAAAGAGAAAGGCTGAATCAGAGTGCACCTGGGCAAGATTTGAGGAATCTGGAATAGTCTGAATGTTGTCTTAGATTACAAAAAGTCAACAGTGGGACTCATTCACCCAGGGTGGCAAATTAGTCTTGCTACTAGTGAAAAACTGTTGGGAACCAGTTTTTGACTGTCGGGATCCAAAATCTGACAAAATCTAGATTTTCAGTCTTAAGGTGGGACTCATTCATCACTGGTGGTGAATCAGTCCTCTCCCAAAATTTTGAGAAATCAGGAGACAACTTTGCAACACTAGATCTGGAAATGTCTGCTTGTTGAGTTGCCGAAGTCAACTATGCAAGAAACGGACAAAAAACCTTCTCCAAGCTTGAAATATGATTGATTTGACTTGAAGAACCTAGTTGACTTATTGACCAATCTTCAATCACCTAAATGCTTGTTAAATATGCATACCTAGGTCTGCAAACACACATGCAAGAGGGGAAGAATGGTTGAGGGTTAGAAAATAGGGGTTTTCCTTGGTCAAACCCCAATTTGGTAATCAAACCCTTAATGAAATAATGAAATGTAAGAGAATGATAAAAATATAACATGTAAATGCTATCAACTTACCAAACTCTTGTTGATGAAAATTTGAAGTTGTATCAATGGATGCTCTAAATGCTTGACTAATGCTTGAATGTGATGTGAGATTGAATGCTTGAAAGAATGGGGATTATAATGGATGTAAAAACACTTATTTATACACTCTTGTGCCTTAGTAACCCGTTAATACCTCATCATAGGCTAGCATCAAGTGATTTTGAATAAAAACCTGAAAGGAAATTTAAAATATTTTGAATTTGGAGCCAAGGGAAACTCATTTTCCACCTATGGCGAATGGATCCCACCTAGGACCTAAAATTGGGTGTTGGGAATTATCTTGTATTTAATGTTGTTTGTCAGGCTTGCATTAAAAAATGCACTTAATTAAGGAATATACGAGCATAAAAGGGTCAAATAAAGCATAAGAAAGGGATAAATGGTGAAGTTATGCCTAGAAAAGCATGAAATCTTGTTACAAGACTTTACAACACTTTAAAATAGGACTTGATTAGTGATGAAAAGCTGATTTTTAGGTGAATTGCAATGAATAGAGTCTAGAAGAGTGTAGAAATGTTTTACAACACTTCACAACATCTTCACAAGATGTCAGGAGAAGGAGGGTGGTCATCTATTATTTTTGTCAAAGGCGGAGGTTGATTTTCTTTATGTTCTTCTATGCAAGATTGATGGGCAAGGAGACGATGACAACGCCTACTTTCTCTAGCACCGTGATTTCGTTTAATTCTGTTTTGAATTTGTTGAGGTCTAAGAGAAGATTGAGTTACCATAGGTTATTATGTTTCCAAAGGGGGAAGAATAGAAGAAACTAAAGAGGAAGGTTCAATCACTTTCTCTTTAGCTTTATGCACTTGTTTGATGTGAGGAGGTATGACAGGATTGATTTCATTTTCCCTTGGTCGTTTAAACGATGGCGGGGAAATGTCTAAGGGTGGTTGGTCATGAGGTTGTATGGTTTGTTCGATGTTAGACTCAGGTTGAAGCATGGTTTTTTCTATGATAGGAGGAGCAGAATTTGACAGGGACATGTTACGAAGAGATAATTTAGCTATGTGTTTGGCTTTGAACTTTTGATAAGCTATGAAAAAGAAGTCCTTACGGAGAGTAATGGGTTCCATAGGTGTGGGCCAAAAGGCTTCTAAGGAAAAATTACCTTTAGAGGATAATGGATTAAAGCCACTATGGTGTATGGTAAATATTTCATTGCCATGTGGAAATTTCAATCACTTGTGAGCCACTGATGGGACCACTTTCATTGAGCGAAGCCAAGGGTGGCCTAGCCACAAACGAAATTGATTTGATTGTGGAATAATTGAAAATGTTACGAAATTGAAGTTTTGAGTCCTATTTGTAATGGGATCACGATCGATCTAATCATAGGGCATGCAAAACCAATATGTGTCTTAATCCATGCAGTTGGTTTATTATAATCATCTTGATAGAGATCATGTAATACTAAAAAATATTCTATGATCAGATTCTCACCATAGGTGGGATCTATTAATATCCCACTGGTGGGCTTATCATAGATTCTACCGGCTATGTAAAGAGGACCATCAAGAAGTTTTTGAAGTATATCCTTAGCAGAAAAAGTGGTATCAAGAGATTTATTGGTTTGGTCCTTACGAGGGATAACGTCTATCGCACCCACAAGTATAGCCATAGGATTAACTTGGGTAATAGTTGGAGTTATATCATGTTTTTCACTATTTGTATCAACATTAATTACATCAGTGTTTGAAGGTTCACTAGCGTTGAAAAATGAAATATTGTGTTTAGGCATAGGATTGGTGAAGATTTGTAAATTCTTGTTAGGGTGTGCAACAAACTTATTTCCTTGATCATTAACACCCGCAATGGACAAATGGCTTGAATCAATAAGGTCTTGGACTAAGTGTTTTAGATGCTTGCAGTGTTCAGTGTCATGTCCATTTTGGCGATGAAAATGAAAATAAGCATTAGGTTTGAAGGTGGGTGGTAATGGCTAGGTGGGATCAAGTGGTTTAACGGGTGGCAAAGTGATCATGTGTTGCTAGAGCAATTGGTTCATTGTATTATGAAAGGGTATTAGGTAAGGGAGTAAATTGTCTCTTCGGGTCCCCATAGGTATAAGGCACTGCCGCTTTAATAGCTACCACTTGGTTTGGAATTGGTTGGGTTGGTTGTGGTTGTGGTTGAGGAGGCATATTGAATTGTAAAAAGCCTCTATTTGGTTTTGGAAAGTTTTTTGTGTTGTTTTGGTTTTGTGGTTCAGACTTGTCGGCTCGGTTTGAAGTGGATTTTGAGTCACGACTAGAAACCAAGTTGTGATATTCACACAAGGTTGTAAATAAATGCATAAATGAAGGGAATTTCATCATAGTTAGTTTATCCTAAATTTTTGTGTGCAAGTTTTTGATAAACATCTTTTGTAGATGTGCATCGGGAATCTTGACATCGATTTGGGCATACAAAGACTAGTATCGTCACATAAAATTAGTTATTTTCTCATCGGTATTTTGTCTACAATGCATTAGGTCATCCATTGTCTTTTTAGGGGTCATATGAACTTGGAAGTGACTTACGAAGGAATCCACAAGTTCATTAAATGAATGTATGGAATGATTGGGAAAGTTGGAAAACTACCCTAATGTAGTATCTTTTAGGGTCCTTGGAAAAAGTTTGGCTAAGAGCTTATCATCAAGGACAAAATCACTGCATAAAGTTGTATAAGCATTAATATGGTTGATAGGGTCTCCTTTACCTTCGTATTTCTCAAACCAAGGCATTTCTATACCTTGTGGCATCTGTGTGTGTAATATTTCTAAAGATAAGGGGCTACTATGAACATGGTATGTGGGTGGAGTGGTTTGACCTTGGCTAATGGTGGAAAGTTGTTGTTGCATGGATGAAACAATTGTAAGGAATTGTGTAAGAATAGGGTTAGGGTAAGTGGTTTGAGGTGGAAGGGAAAATGGTGATGGAGTGTATGTAATATTAGGGGAAGTGAAAGGAACACTAAGAGGGGTGAAGGTAGTGGAAGGGACTTGCGATGCCATAAGAGAACTAGGAATGCTAGTTGGAATTTGGAAAGGAGCCACATAACTAACCTGGTGCATAGTTGTAGTGACTTGCAGAGTGGTATAAGTTAGTATGGATGCTATATGATTGAAGGGGAGAGTGGGGTCCTCCTTGGATTACAACAATGTTTGCAGATTGGGTATTAGAAGAGGCATGTTTATTGTAAATCTCAGCAATTTTCTTCATAACTTGCAAGCCATCATCACTTTCAATCAAACGATGAAGGTTTTCTATCATGGGTATGGCAGTGGTGGAAATGTTTTCAAGTGAGAAGTCTTGTTGTAAATGTGCAAAATCCTCATGAATATTAATGACCTTTTCTTGTAGGAGGGAGTTGTTTTGGGTGTCAACATTCATTGGATGGAAAGGTGAAGGCATAAAAGTGGTATTGTCAATGCCTAATGCACCATTGTTGATACTAGGAGTAGAATCTCTTGAGATCCCAAGGTCCACAAAAAAAGTGCTATCATGAGAGGCCATGAGTCTAGGAGAACTGTCTCACCCAAAAAGTATTATCAATGGGGCCTGAAAACACTCCTTACAAAGTACCACAAAGATGAGGTGAATGTAAATGCAATGAAATCTAGAGTTTTAAATGAAAATAACAAAAATTATGCTAACTATAATGAAAATAACTATGGCAATCGCGAGGAAAATGCCGGAAGGAAAATGTCACGAAAAGTGTTGAGTGTAAAAACTTCGGAGGGCTGGATTTTCCCAGTCATGGCGAATGAGTCCTAGTATGATCTTTTTATGTTTTAGAAATTTTAAAATGATTTGTGCTTTTCAAAATGTAATTATGGATCTTGGTGCATATTTTTAGTTTTTCAATGATATGAAATGCAAGAGGAAATCTAAACAAAATCTTTCACTAATGCAATATGAAAGAATCCTAGAAGATACAAGAACAAAACATATGGGAATTGAATGCTAATTACCAGATAACAATCTGGATAAGTGTGTTGTGAAATATAAATGCAAAGTGACAGAATACGAGTTTGCAAAATAGACATTATAATTATTGTAGCACCAATGCACTTCTCTAGCTCTTCTAGGGTTTTTCACCTAAAGGGAGAGAGGTAGGGCTAAAAATGCTAAAGTGTTCATTCAAATTATGCTATGTATGATTTTATCTAAGCTAAATGAAGTGAAATAAATGCAAGTAAGTGATCTATATGAATGATTATGAATGTGAAACTAAGATTTAAGCTATGCTGGAAAACACGCTATGATATGCAAACAATGAACTAAAAGATGAATGAATGCAGAACAAAAAGAGAAAGGCTGAATCAGAGTGCACTTGGGAAAGATTTGAGGAATGCGGAATGGTTTGAGTGAACAAGCGTAACAAAAATTCCACAGTGGGACTCATTTGCTCAGGGTGGTGAATTAGTCTTGCTACTGGTGAAAAAGTGTCAGAAATAGGTAACTTCTAACTGTTGGGATCCAAAATCTAAAAAATAAATATTTTCAATCTTAAGTTGGGACTCATTTTCCACTGGTGGTGAATCGGTCCTCTCCCAAAATTGTGAGAGTGGGAGACAACTCTGCAGCACAGAATCAAGAATATGCATGGTGGTTTCATCCAAAGTCAGTCTATAGGAAATGGACAAAAACCTTCTCCAAGCTTGAAAATATGATTGTTTTACTTGAGAGCACACATAGTTGTCTTGTTGACCAATCTTTAAAATCATCTAAATGCTTCATTTAAAATATACATACCTAGGTCTTGCAAGCATGCAAGGGGAAAATGGTTGAGGGTTAGCAAATGGGGTTTCTTTTGGTCAAACCCACTTTTGTGAAATCAAGCTCTTAATGAAATAATGAAATGCAAGAGAATGATAAACAAATAACATGCAAATTCTATCTACTTACCAAACTCTTGTTGATGAAAAAATGAAGTTGTGTCAATGGATGCTCCAAAATACTTGAATAATGCTTGATTTTATGTTGTAAGATGCTTGAATGCTTGAATGTGATGTGAGATTGAATGCTTGGATGAATGGGGGTTAGAATGGATGTAAAACACTTATTTATACATTCTTGTGCCTTAGTAACTCATTAATACCTCATCACAGTTGACATCAAGTGGTTTAGACCAAAAGCCAAAAGAAATTTAAAATATTTTGAATTTAAGACTAAGGACTCACCACCACATGGTGAATAAAATTTGAGCACTGAAAAGTAAGATTTGGGAATTATCTTTGTATTTAATCAGTGAACTTTGGTGACACATTAAAAAAATACCTTAATTAAAGGCATATCTGAGACTTAGAGGTCAAATAAAGCATAAGAAAGGGATAAATAGTGAAGTTATGCGAGGAAAAGGAGTGTGAAATCTTATTACAAGACTTTAAAACACTTCAAAATAGGACTTGATTAGTGATGAAAAGGTGATTTTTAGGTGAATTGCAATGAATAGAGTCTAGAAGAGTGTAGAAATATTTTACAACACTTCACAACATCTTCACAAGATGCCATTATTTGAATTTTAGTACCTAAATATGCATGTTCAAGCCATGTTACAACATTAAATTAGAGAAAAATAGACCAAACATCATGAAACAAGGCCTAAAAGACCATGAAAATGACAAGGGTCCAATTTTCTATGGTGCATCAGTCTTTTAGGGTTCGTCAAGTTAGTCAAAATAAATTAGACACTATCAACTCAAATGCAACATCATCATCTAAATTTAAAACAAAAACCTTGAATCAATGAGAAAAGCAAGCCAACATGTCTCCAAGTCAAATAAGTGATTTTTCAAATCAATCAAACTAGTCAAATTGATCAAAACAACCGGTCTTATACCCGATGTGTCCTTCCTGAAACAAGACCTTGTCACTATCAAACTTTGTCATTTTGCTTATACAGGTAGTTACATGATCAAAACCATACAAGTGATGTCTTATACATCATGTTTCTTCTCTTGAAACTAGGCCTTGTCAAAACATTCCACACGTCTCTCATGTCATCCCTTGACACACTGGCAAACACTTATTGGCAAATAATTTGAATGGTTGTTGACCTTGTTGGTCTATTTTGTCTTATCTTTTGGATTTTATTCGGTCATGTTACTAGCCACCTCGAGGATGTCCCATGAAGAATTTAGAGGAGTGATGATGTATCATGAATCATCTTTTATTTGATTGTTGTCTACAATTTATCTTGACAAAAAGACTGGGGCAACATGACCCTTAGTATGAGTCAGGACATTCCTTGTCTGCGAATTTCTATTTTACAGATGGATGGCCTTGCACACCTTGTTCTATATCATACCATGGTGTTTTTCAAGTCCATTTGTCATATTTTACCACCCAATGATGATTAAATGCACAAGCATTGCATAGAAAAATATATATCTGCAAATTGTCTCAACTAGCACTATCTCAACATCCAAGTCTTCTATGCTAACATCCATCTTTTTTGTGATAACTTTCATCTTTTCCATGATAATATTTCTTCTATTCTACATCTTCATCATCCTTAACTATTTTTCTATGTCCTCTTGTCCTTTATCCTCTAGTTTTCTCATCCATTTCGAGAGAACACTCGCACTCTTTGAACCCAGTTGTCCTCTCGAGGGGGCTTACCACTACCTCTTCATCATTCTTCCTTACATTGGGGCATATCTCTTTCTTTGACACAATGCAATAAATTGCATTGTATCAAAGAGGGGAAAATGTACACACTAAAAAATGTCCTAGGCTTGCTAACTCCATTTTTCCATTGTCTAGGGTCATATTCTGCTATTAATTAAATAATTCTTAATTATTTAATTAATTCATTTACTTAATTTCTCCATTAATCTTGATTAATTAAATAAATTATATTTATTCAATTACTTCACTAATGTCTTTTCTCTATAATTAAATAAACTTTATTTTTTTAATTATTTCCACTTCCAGTATAATTAAATGATTATATTAATTATTTAATTATTCATTGTTAGCTTTTCTGTCACAAATTAATTAAATCTTATTTAATTAATGCCTTGCCTTTTTTGCTCACCTTTTTTAATTAAATTTTTATTTAATCAAAAAGATAACTTGATTTTTCCTTTTGCATTTAAATAATTTTTCCATTATTTGAAAATGCATTTTCCTCTTGAAACTAATTGATTTTGTCAAAAAATCGTTCAATTTCCTCTTGCTCTTTCACTTCCAATCTTATCCCATCTTGTCTCGATTAATTGCAGCCATTGATTAAAAATAAAAATCAATTTATCACATTCACATCATGGCCACCAGTCAAGTTTTGATGATCACGAAGGGATGTACATAACTATGTGAATGATAGAAATCTCAACATTTCAAGTTTGCTTTGAAGTTTATCTTGTAAGTTGGTAATGAACATTCTTTGAAGGTCTGCATCAAAAGTCTTAATGTTCACTTTTGAATAAAGTGGTTGATATCTTGCTATGAAATCAATCACTTTCTCATCCTCTTTTTGCTTGCATGTCATTAAATAGGCAAGGGTCATCTTGGGACCCATATGAATATGGAAGTGGTTGTAAAAAGCATCAATGAGTTCGTTGAATGAACCAAATGAATTGTTCGATAAAGAGGAAAACCACTCTTGAGCAGTATCCTTCAAAGATCTAGGGAATAGCTTAGCCAATAGTTTATTCTCAAAGATGAAATCACTACACAAGGCCGTGAAGGCGGAAACATGGCTAACAAGATCTCCTCTCCCACCATATTTCTCAAATCAATCGATCTCTATTCCTTGTGGCATTTGTGCTCTTAATATGTTGAGGGAAAATGATGTAGACTTGATGTATTGCAAAGGTTGACCATTATTGTTTTGTTGTAATGTTTCCACTTGTTGTTGAAGGGATGTCATGGTGTAGATGGTGAAATCTGAAAATTGCTTAAAAAATCCAACACACACGCTCTTAGCATGGTTAGTTATTTAAAATAAAGCAAACATCTCTATGAAATAATCCAGCATGTTTCACATTGCAAACAAAATAATAAAATAAAATAATTGAGAGCATGAAAACTTGGTGCATACCTATTCCATAGTGGATTGGTGCCACTTTGATATGAAAAGTAGCCCTTTCCGAACCCTTCGACAAGCTTAAATGATGAAGATGTTATGAAAATGCTATGAATTTGAATGACAATAGTGAACTTGTGCATAAGATGGTGGATTCAAAATGCATAACTTGTGTTCAAAATGAGAAGAAAATCCTCTTATAATTTATAGATGAGATAGAGAGAAGAAGAGGAAAAATGGATGAATGTGGGACTAATCTTCAAACAATGGCCAAATGCCACTTCTCGAGATGTGAATGGAGGAAGCTTAAACACATTTTGATAAATGTGCACAATAAATGATATTAGCTGGATTTTGAAATTTGAAAGTTGGCTTAATGGAGGGAGAAAAGAATGACTTAAATGCCACTTGGCTCAATGCACAAGGACATGTAAGAGGATTTAAATGCTTTGTTGGAAGGACAAATCCTATTTGGAGGGATTTTCAAATTTGGAGGAATATTCTCTTTTTATGCCATGTTGAGGGAAATTAGAAGAATTAATAAATCAAAATGAATGATTTATTGTGCAAGTTGTAAAATCTAGAGAATTGGGGGATTAAGATTAACATTAATCATGATTTGATTAATTTTAATGGAGGTTAGTTAATTGTGACATCTAACTTAAATATTTGGATTTATTTAAATTTTAAATGAGAAGATAAATATTAATTTAATTAAGTAAATTTGATATACTTAATTAAATAGAGAACTTTAGAAGATTGATTAAATAAAAATTGATTTGTTTAATTAAAGAGATAACTTTAGGAGATTAATTAAATAAACTTGATTTATTTAATTAAACAGATGAATATTAGAGATTTGATTAAATAAAATTGATTTATTTAATTAAAGAGAGAATCTGATGATTTAATTAAATAAAGATTAGTTTATTCAATTAAAAGAGGAATTTGATGAATTTAATCAAATAAGGATTATTCAATTAAATAAAGAGGATGATTAAAGAAAAACTAGTCTTAGTAGGTTGGAATCGAGCATGCATTATTAGTCAGGATAATTTACATGTCTACATTTTGCTGCTCTTTGAAGCAATGTACCTGCTGCATTCGTTCAAAGAATAAAGTTGTGATAAAAATTCAAAAAATCTCTATTTTTTTTTTAGATGCCCCAGTGGAAAGAAGTATACTGATACATTGCCCCCTCGAGAGATCGAGCGAAAAGTTCGATCTCGCGACAAATAGGTTCAAGATGGATGTATGGATGGTTATGATGATGATGCAAATGAGATGGTTTCAAGATGCTTAGGATAACCAATCTATATTATCCTAAACAACTTAAAATGATGATGTACTACATTTGAGATGGATAATGTGATGATGCCTATATGATTATGCAATGGATATTTTATGCGAATGTATGGTTTATGAGATGCTTATACTAATATATCTATATTATGCAATGATGAAAATGTAATGCATGTGAATGATATGCATCATGCTGATGATTTGTGGATGCAAGATGGATTCATTGGTGATGATGATTAACTATCATGGTATGATGTTAGCACGGAGAGAAGAAAGAAGAAATGAGATGATGACAAAAGGATTCAACAAGCCAACTTTATCAGAGATGATGAGAGATGGATGATTTGCTTATTAGGAATTAGGACTTTAAAAGGGATACTTACCTTATCTTTGATAACACACATAGGAACGATGCATCAAGGTATAAAGAACCAGGATGGTGTTGCACCTAGTTGGATGGACTTTGACTTGACAATCAAATAGGAGTACTCCTGTTCACACCTAACATACAAAACCTTATTCAAAATGTAGTTTAGATATTCCAAACATCTCAAACCAAAACATAGGAAGGAAAGCCTTCCTATGTGGTCAACAAGACACCTAGAACACCCTCCCTACACCCAAATAAAGCACACATGACTAAGGTTATATTACAAGAATATCCAACAAGCACAATAGATAAAAATATAATGATCATTGCCCCATTCTTTTTTCTCTAAATCCCTTTGCTTGGACATCATCGAGAGGTCATTGGAATGAGCGTAATAGGATAAGTCAAAAAGACAAAGATCAAGAAAACAAACAAGCTATTGTTCTTCAATACCACTATCCAAAACTAAACTACAGTGATGCCTGATGTTGATGTCCATTATAGGAAGGATGCATCTTAGGACATGATGATATCAAATAATTGATTTGGGATTGATTGGATGATAAGCTATTGGCACAAAGAGTTGACTAACTTGTTTATATACTAACCTAGACTTGAGACCTTGACATTTTGAGTTTTCACTTTTTAACCTGCTAGACTTGTTTCCGATTGTTTCATCAAAGGTTGAGGACGACAATTGATTTATTATGAGTGACATTTATTGCGGGTGAAATCAAGATGAGACGGATAGATTTTTTTGAAATGTTTTGAGGGTGTTTTTGGTATTTTCAAGAGTTTACAAATGTTTTGATTTTTTATTTTCCAATGTTTTGGGGTTTTCCAAGATTTTGACCAAGAGACTAACCTGAAGACCTATCCTAGGGGCTTCGGGAGCTGATCAAAAGATTAGCCTTGCCTACGTTATACACACAGAGACCATGTAGTTCGACTGACACATACTTGATTATTGATGAGATATGAACAAATGAATTGTCAATTTTATTATTATGGACTCCTAAAGGACTGACCTAAGTGTCTCGGGGGATGATCAAAGATCAACCTTGCCTACGTCTAGAGCTCAAAGACCCGTAGTTCAACAAGACAACTCTGTTTTTGACTTTTGACCTGTTTTAGGGATTTTTGATATGTTTTGAATGTTTTTGGGTTTTTCGATTTTATGAATGCTTTTGAATTTTTTTATTTTTTGATGTTTTTGGATTTTGGGTTTTTTTATGTTTTTAGATTTTTCTGATTTTAGGGACTTCACAAATTTGATCCAATGAGAACATGCCCCCAACTTATGATGCCATAGACTACTTTGATAAAAGGAAGGACAAAGTGACCTTGAGGATGGGTGAGTAGTACTAGGAGGGATCATGGCACAAACACAGGGATGAAGCATGATCTTGGAACCACAGGATGGATGATGGAAGCATAATGGATGAATGATCTGAGAACAAGTCATGAAGATCTTGGTGGATGGAACATGCTTATTTACACAAGGTGCCTATTTTCGATTTTTTCACCAAAGGTACTTGCCCAAAGCTCCAACTGAAGTGGTTTCACTAGAGGAGCGATTTTCTCTTTTACTATTTTTAATCCTTTATTTTATTTTATTTTTATTTTTATGTTTTCTAATTTTATTTTTTTTGTCACCAAGATGCCTATTTGCTAGGTTTTCACCAGGGTGACCATTTTTTCAAGACATTTTTTGATTTTTTTGTATTTTTTTGGTTTTACACCTTGGAAGATTAGGCATAAAACTATTTGAGATGGGAGCTATTCATGGGATCCTACAGAGGCTCACCTTTCGGTGATGATAACTAATATGACCCTAACTTATAGCTTGTTGTGATGAAAAACGGTCCCAACTAGTTGGGTTCAAATTTTCCTTTGCCGCCTAGATTTGGGACGTTCTTCTAATTCTCCTTGAGCACAAGTTACCCTACCTAGAATGTCTAACTCCTGATCTTATTATAACTTTGCTTGAGTCAGTTTTGATACACTTATAGATGGTTCAAGGCCTCCATTCACCATTCATCTAGCAGTTCTAGCTTGTTCAGTCTTGACACCTGATATTCCTCATTCATGATGAGATTCTACAGTGATATTCTTAGTGACGGGAGCTTGATCTTGATGGGGAGTATGGCTTCTAATTCATAGACTAGGGAGAAGGGGGTGGCACCTATTGGTGTGTGGATGCTGGTTCGATAGGCCCATAGGGAGGGATTTAATTGCAAGTGCCAGTCACAGCCAACTTCATTGACAATTTTCTTAAGGATTTTTAGAATGGTTTTATTTGTAGCCTCAACTTGGTCATTTCCTTGGGGATAATATGGGGTGGAAAAGCGATGTTGGATTTTAAATTTGTAGCATAGGTCACGGACATCCTGATTTTTGAATGGTGTCCCATTTTTTTGATAATGGCTTGTGGGACACCATAGCCACATATTAGGTAGTTCAAGATGAACTTAGATATATGCTTTCTGGTTATGTAGGTTATTGGTATGGCTTCAACCCACTTTTTGAAGTACTCAGTGGGGATAATGATAAACTTGTGGCCACTGGATGAGGTGGGGGTGATTTTTCCAATGACATCAAGCCCCCACTGTGAAAAGGGCCAGGGTGTGACAATAGGGTGTAGCACTTGAGCTGGTGCATGGATGAAGTCCCCATGCTGCTGACATTGTAAACACCTTCTGACATAGTCATGTGCTTCTCTTTCCATGGTAGGCCAATAGTACCCCATCCTCAACAATTTCTTAGCCAAGTTCATACCATTTGTGTGTGAACCACAAATTTTATTATGCACCTTGATAAGGGCGATCAATGCCTCCTTAGCATTTAAGCAATGTAACAGTGTTCCCTCAATGCTCCTATGGTAAAGGGTATCTCTTAGGATGATGAAACAGGATGCTTTCTTGGCAAAGGTTTTCTTAAGGTATGAGGTTATCTTAGCTGGGAGGAATCCTATTCCCAAATAAGTGTATATATCATGGTACCAGGGATCACTAGGACCAATGATTTCGCACACAAATTCAGACTCTAGTACCTCGAATGTAGGCACGAGAAGCTGCTCTACTAGGAATTCATGCTTTAGGACATTGCGAGGGATGTCCAATAGGGATCCAATTGTCACCATGGCATCTACCACTTTTTTGTTTTCTCTAGGTATTTGCTTGAATGTGATCTCAATGAAGGACTCCTTAAGATTTTCCACCAATTGCTTGTATGGAGTTAGCTTGTCGTCCTTAGTCTAATACTCATCATTTACTTGATTGATTATTAGTTGTGAATCCCCATATACCTTGAGAGCCATGATATGCCACTGCACTACTATTTTGAGTCCTATGGTTAGAGCCTCATATTCTACGATATTGTTTGTGCAGGGAAATGCCAATTTGTAGGATCTTGGTATGCAGTCTCCCTGTGGAGTGGCTCCTGATCCATCCTGTGTGTAGTAACCATCAAAGTACAAATTCCATTGGTTTTCTATGCTTAAGTTGAAGATGGATTCATCAGGGAACTTTGAAATTAGTGGATTCTCTTAATACATTTGTGCTTATGCTAGTTGGTCTACAATGGATTGACCTTTGATGGCCTTCCGCTCTACATACTTGATTTCGTATTCTGATAGGATCATGACCCACTTGGCCATCCTTCCTGTGAGCATTGCTTTGGAGAGTAGGTACTTGAGTGGGTCGATTTTGGAAATGAGTTTTATTTTATGTGCTAATATGTAGTGTCTAAACTTTTGTGAGGCAAACACCATTGCTAGACAAGCTTTTTTTCGATGAAGGAATAATTTAACTCATGTCGTACCATGGTATAATTGATGTAGTAGATGGACCTCTCTGTTCCATTTTCATCGTGTTGAGCTAGGAGAGCACCGAGGGCTATTGTAGTTGCTAATATGTAGAGGATTAGTGACTTTCCTGGGATTGGCGGCATGAGAACCAAAAGTGTGAGTAAGTACTCTTTGTTAAAGGACTGATCGCATTTCTCATCCCATTTGTATGCTACCCCCTTGTGGAGTAGGTGAGAATATGGGATTGACTTGTCTGCTAATTGGGCTATGGACCGGTGGATTGATTGGAGCCTGCCTTGTAAGCCTCTCAACTATTTCAATGTCTTAGGTTCCTCCATCTTGAGGATTTCCTTTACCTTAACGAGATCTATTTCAATCCCTCTCATGGACATGATATATCCCAACAACTTCCCTGATTGTACGTTGAAGATGCACTTCTTTGGATTAAGGTGGACCTTGTATTCCTCAAACCTGTCGAAGATGGCACTTAATGCTACTATGTGGTCCCTCCTCTTTCTGGATTTTTCCAATATGTCATCAACATAATCCTCCATGGTCTTATGGATCATGTCATGAAATATTAAGGTCATGGATCTCTGATATGTTTCTCTAGCATTCTTTACGCCAAATGGCATCATATTCCAGCAGTATGTCCCCCATGGACAAGTAAAAGTTGTTTTGTGTTGGTCTTCTTTGGCTATCATTATTTGGTTATACCTAGAGAATTTGTCCATCAATGAAAGCATCTCATGTCTCACAGTCATATCTACAATCATATCAATGTTGGGAAATAGGAAGTCATCTTTGGGACATGCCTTGTTCAGGTCTCTAAAGTCTGTGCAGATAAAGATGCCCCCATCAAGCTTTGAAATAGGTACCCGATTTGATACCCATTCTAGATAGTTGATTAGTCATATGAATCATGCATCAAGTAGCTTCTTCAATTCCATTTTGACCAACAAGGAAATTTGAGGATGCATTTTTCTGAGTTTCTGTCTAATGGGATTTGCCTCGGGGAAAACTGCTAGATGGTGGAACACAATCTCCAGATCAAGCCCATGCATGTCATCATAGCTCCATGGAAAGTTGACCTTTCTCTCCCTTAAGAAAGCATCTAGGAGCTCTTGTTCTTTTGACATCAATGATTCAAAATAATATGTGATATGCAGAGTTTCCTCTATTCCCAAGTTGACTGGGTTGCACTTCTCGGCTAGAACTGCTGACTTTTCCTGATGTAGAGCACTGAGAGGAAGATTGAATCCTTCATCCTTGGGTGCCTCAGAGAGGTTTTCACCATTGGATATGTCCTTTATTTTTACTATTTTTAGGTTTGAGAGTGCCACAGTGTGGTTTTCACTCAAAGACCTTGAGATTATTCTCAAATTTTTTCTTTTGCGACTAAAGGATTTAATCGTCTCCCTATAATAAGCTTGTGTGTCCAGAATGATAGTGAACCCAATTGTGTGATCTCCATGTGGCACCATTTCCTATGATCCCATGATTTTTGAGAGTGCCTCATCATTTTTTAAAGTGTCCATAATTGGCGGTCCTCGTTGGTTGTAATCGATGAGCTGGGGGTAGACTAGGTTGATTTCATGGGTTTGATGGTCGTTGGTGTCAAAATACAAGGTACTAATCATGAGTAGGGAGGTATCTTCAAAAAGCATAGGAAAATCAATTATGGGGTCCTCGTCACTACTACACACATCACTTATGTCAAAGGTAAAGTTGTCTAAAGGTAGAACTGTGGATATGGGTAATTGAAGGGTGGTTGCTGATTATTGAGGAGGAGTTTTGACCTTTCTAACCAAGGCTCCTTTGCCAAGTATGGTCACCTCCAGATGGGTACATCCAAGACAAAGGTTTCTTAGTCACTTCTCTGGAATGAGGGGTTCTAGAAGGAAATTATCATTCTACCAAATTTTCTTGTTTCTGTTATAGCCCATGGTGAGCATCATTTGTAGTCCTTTGCTGCTATCATCCATGGGTAGGTTAGCTACTGGTCTATTGTCTTGGTACATGAGGTTTGATGGGTCCTCTTCTATTACTTTCTAACCTAGGTCTCCCCAACACCTACAACTAGAGGGGCCTACTGTGAAGGTTTGGGATGAGGAAGCATTATTTGACTATGGTTGCCCTCATGACCTAGGAGATTGTAGTAATTCTCCCACTATAAAAACATTTTTTGGAATTATACAATCCCCACACCCATTGTTCTAGATAATGACCTTGATATCGGAGATGGTAGGGATGGCAGGTGTCTTTGTGCCAAAAGTGGAGGCGAGGGTAGCTAGGTCGATGTATGGAGTTGAGGGGTCCTCATCGTTCTTAGGAACTTGGGGGATTTTGTAATATTTTTCTTCTAGTTTTTTGCAATAGTAAAAGGGTTCAGGATCGCCATGGACACTGACCTCTTGGCCTTGGTATAAAAATTTACACACTGGTGGAAGGTGGAAGCAATAGCTTGCATCCCATGAATCCAGGGACACCCCAGAGGATATTATAAGGCAATTCCAGGTTGACAACTTGACAATTTGTTTCCATGATGGTCATCCCTACTTGAATAGGGAGTTGGATAGTGCCCTGAGACACTCTTTCTTGATCATCGTAAGCTCTGATCTTTATGCCTTTTCCTTTTTCAACATCTTTGGAGAAACCCAAGATTTTTATTAATTTAAGGGTGCATATGTTCAACCTTGCACCCCCATCTACCAAGACCCTCTTGACTTTGTTCTTATGAACAAAATCCTCAAGATGAAGTGCACGATTGTGAGATTGTTGTTTTGGAAGGTCTTGTTCTAAAAATGTCAGGAGGTGAGGTGTGGTGAGGTGTGTGACCATAGCTTGGAATTGATCTGCATCAATATTAGTGGGGATGGAAGATGATGCCAAGGCTTCTTCAAGGATCTTCTTGTGGGCTGGTGAGATCTTCAGCAACTCCATGATGGAGATCTGAGTTGGGGTTCTTTTTAACTGATCAAGGAAATTATAGCCACTAGGAAAAATCTTGGTTTGGAAGTGGATGCTCTAGGAGGCTAAGATGATCCTACAATGGTAACCTTTCTGCCTCTTGTGGTGACTCCACAATCGGCTTGGGCTCCTTTGATGGTGATGACAGTGACCATTTCTTCTAGAGATGCGACAACATGGTCATATACATGATTTACACTTTTGAAGGCACCCTTTCCTTTATCATTGTTATTACTTCCCTAATTGTGGTTGGGCATTAGATTCATGTAAATATTGAGATTTTGATCCCCAGCTGGTTGTTCCACATTTATGATTTTGTCATTAATGAGGTCTTGGATTAAGTTTTTCAACCTCATGCAACTAGCAGTTGTATGCCCCTTGATTTTGTGGAAATCACAAAGGTGATTTTCATTGTACCACGATGGTTTTACCAAGGGTTCTTGATAGTTGTCATAGGTGGGAACTATGATGAGTTTTTCCTGCACCAATCTTTTCATGATAGATTCAGCTGACTCCCCATGGGGTGTGTACTTCCACTTGGGGGAATTTTTGTTTCGCTGCAAGGCGGTCTACCTTGATTGTCCATGTTGTTGACTATTTGGTTGTTCAATTACTGAGTTATAGTGTTGGTTTGTTGATTGTTCTGATTGTTGGCTTGTGGACCTTGTTGAGGTGTTTGTGTTTTGTCGAGGTGCACTGATGACAACTTTCGCGTCGACTACACCATCATTGGTAAAATTTCTATTTTTTTCCTATGTGCGAGGTTTATCATTGCAGCTGGTGGATGGGTGAATTTCTTGATAAGGAGCTCCCCCTTATGAGATAAGGGCTCATTCAATATTGAGCACCTTGGGGATCAACTGATCGTAGGTTGTGATGCATTGCATCTTGAGATGGAAGGATAAGAGCTCGTCAAGATTTGCGATAATGGTTCACACTTGTTGTTCCTTGGGCATGGCCCATTTACTTCTATTGGCTTTTGATTACGATCATTGCAAGAATGAAGCAAATATCTCTCCCTTGGATTGTTTCATAGTTGACAGTTCTTCTAGGCTCACATCCATAGCTGTTTTGAATGCATAGTTTTGTACAAATGCGTCCACGATTTCCTAGAATTTTTTGATTCATGAGAGATGAGAGAACCAGTCAATGGAGGTACCTTTCAAGCTTCAAGGGAATAGTCGCATCAGATAAGTTTCATCGTATGTGACCTCCATGAAATGTACTTGGAACTCCCTGATGTGATCTTCAGGGTTTCATGTTCCATGATATTTATCAAACTTTTGGATCTCAAATCCTTTTGGGAATGGTTTCATGACAATGTTCATGTCGAATGGATAGGGGCACAAGTTCTTTGGTGGCTTTGTGGTTTTCCTTGATTGAATATCAAGCACTTGTTGTGAAATAAATTTTATTTGTGTTGATACATCATCTTGAGGATTAGGGGGTGGGATTTAGGTGTTCTGCGGTGGTTCAATCATTGGAGGGATGGGTAGACTGGTTGGTGTGTTGGTGGATGGTGTTTGCACATTTTTTTGTGCCAAGTATGCTTGTAATTGTTGTTGTACCAACAATGATTGTTGTTGGTCCTATTGTTGTTGCACTAATAATGCCTATTGTTGAGCTTGTTATTTATTCATGCCAACCGTACTTGTTGTTAGGTAGCTTGTTGTTATGCAGTACTATGCTTGGCCTTTGTAACGTGCTTGTGCTTGCGCTTGTGTATTAGCAACAACGTACTTGTGCTTGTGCTTGTGCTTGTGCTTGCACTTGTGCTTATGCTTGTTAGACAACAGGCAGCACGGCTTGTTGGGCTTATTGTCATTGCAAAATGCTTGGGCTTGTGCACGGAGCTTGTTGCACTTGTCGAACTGTGTTGTATTGTGTGGCTTCATTTGCTTAGTGCTTTAAGCAACTTGTGGCAAACAGCTTAATTAGTTTGTCTTTAACTTGTTAGCGGTTTGCATTTTACATAACTTGGTATTGCTGGAGTGCCTTTTGGTAGGCTTGGTGAGCCTTGGTGTGATGCTATCACGGCTTTACAGCCCTTTGGTTTGGAGGGTGGTGTTGGATTTGGGATATTAGATGTGGTGGTGAGTGGTTGAGATATGTTTTGGTAGTTGTGGTGGATGACATGGAATTGAGAGTGTTGGGTCCTTCAAGGAGATCATGTTTTGGGTGTCAGTTGATGTTGTTGTCATTGGATGGATACCACTGTTGTTGTGGTGTCAGTGGTATCAGGAGGATTAGATGTGATGATTTAATTGGTGTTTACTTGATTTCATTGAATTGATTGACTCATGTTGGGTAAAGGGAGTCATAAATCAGGGTGATATCAGTTGTGATGATGGGTATGATCCATGGTGGGATGGAATTGGAAGTGGTGAGGGCTTTGGGCCAAAGGCTAATGATGAAGCCTGAAGAGTCACCTTGTTCAAATAAACTGCTTGTGTACCAATGGAATGAAACTTGTGTGTCAAGAATATGTTGGTGTTACTTGAAAAGTCGGCGAATTGGTGTAGAATATTTTTAGGCACAGTACTTGATGTACCTATGATGGTATTGGCATCCAAATTCTAATTATTGACAAGGGGGTGTTTTTGAAGGGCATGGAGTAATTAACTTCTCTTGTTGATAATGGACCTTGTGTGGTGGCAATGGATGATGTGGATTGCAGAATGGGTTGGACAATGCTCTGAGTGGGTGAGGTGAATGGTACAAGTGGCATGAAAGGCTTCTCCACAATAGTTCTCACATCAAAATTAGAAGCAATTTTAGCTCCTTTTATCAATTCAAGCATATATTGGGAAGGGTTTAGTTTTATCATGGTCTTGACAAGTCTATGGTTGTTAGGGTTTTGAAGCATTTCAGTGATCTCATCTTGGGTCATCCTCGAGTTGGTGATGTCTTCCACTTTCCCTTCCTCTTGAGGATCCTGTGTTATAAGAGAAATATCAGGTAGTGGGTTGCTAGGTCCATCAGGATTGATCTTGGGTGTGGTTTGACTAAGGTCACTTGAAGTTGATGTTTCTTTGTTTTTCTCCATGTTCTTCTTGTGTTGTGATCTTGTTTGAACCATAAAATGAGGTTCAAAAGAGAAAAGCTATGATTATTTAAGGATCAAAGGTGTGATGGTGAAATGTGTGAAAGGTGGATGATATAGATGATTTGAAATCTTAGAAGATCTTGAGGGGGATGCTAGACTTTTGGGACTTTTTGGATTCTTGGATTTTTGATTTGTTTGATTTGATTCTTAGATATATTTTTTTGACCTTGATTTGGATTTGGATTTTTATTCTTGGTTTTGGATTGATTTGTATAGTGAACAAATGGACCCAATGATGTTGGATGTTATCTATGGGATAAATATGTTCACAAGATAATTTGAATAAGTGTTGGGAGAAGGATGCATCTACCTACAACTAACCAAACAAGATGATTTGATGATAATTTTACTAAGTATATGGATAAGGATGCATCTACACATACCTATCCAAACAAGATGATTTGATGTTGGACTCAATGATTTTGATTCATGGATTTTCCAAAAAGTCTAGCATAAAGGATGGTTTCAAGATTTTCAAGAGTTTTTGGTGAGATGATTTTGGTTTGATGTTTGAAAGATGGATGAAGGTTGATTTTGATCCTATGTGTACCTAAAAAGACCCTTCTTTATAGGACCTCGGTTTTGAAGAACACACTTTACTCTTAAACAAGATGTTCAAACCTTTGAAAAAGTGTTGGATTTTGCCAATAATAAAATGAGTACAAATTGGGATTGTCTCTTGAAGCTCTTTTGTAGAAGTTGAAGACCAATCTTTCTCTAAACTTTTAGAGTGTTGAGAGCTGATTTTGATTAGCTTTTGGACTAAGTGGTTTGAACTTGGGTTTCCAAATTTTGATCCTTTTTGAAATAATTTGATGAAGCACATGTGTGGGGTTCAATTGTTCTTAGCTTTGCTTAATGACTACATTTTACCACAAACACACTCTTGATTAGCTTTTGAAACTAGATGTCTAATGTCTTAGATTCTTTTCATCCCACAAAGTACATTATGTGAAACTCAAGGAAATCAAGGAAAAAGTTACCTAATATTTGAATTTAGTTAGCAAATCGAGATATAAATCCAAATGTTTAGAAACCTCTAGGGATAGAATCCCTAGGGCAAGCAATAAAACTTAGATTTTTTCAATGGTATTTGCTTCCTAAATGGTTTGAAATTTGATGATGATGTTGAATGTTTGTTTTCCAATGTTTACGATCAAGAAAAGTGTTTTGATTCCAAGAACATGCACAACCCTATGGATATTGAGGCAATATTTTTTGAATCCCCACTTGGATAAATCTAGCTACGCCTACTTTTAATGGATGATTAGATGCTTGAACACATAGGCTCCCCCTTACAGTGCACTCAGTTCTTGGGTCAGCCAAGCATTAGTACCCATGAAACTCCCATGGCATACTTCTCATCTTTACTAAAATTCATAAAAATATGGGGCGACTTCAGAATGATCATTCTTTCACCAAAAAATTGATTAAGGATTTTGGTCTTTCTAAACAAAGGTTCTAGTAGGGGAATTTCATTCGTGGGGCATCATCCATGTAGTGAGAGACCATTGTTTCCCTTCCCATCAAAACAATCCTCATGATACTTGCCTTTCCTCAAGTACCCACAATTATATACTAGTTGGAAGTCGCTTGGATTTAGTGTGTTCCTAGTTGGGTTGTTCCCTTGGGTGATAAATTTTTCCCACAAGGCAGGCCCTCTAATATAACACAAAAGTGAGAAAACACATCTGCGGTTCAATTAATCTTTGTTGAGAAACAAAGAGAGAAAACACGCGATATGTTGCACTCACACTCACAAGATTTGTCAATTTTAAACCCAAATTGAAATGTGGAGACAATATTTTTGACAACTTAATATCACAAAAAGACTTGATTCTCAAGATCACCATGAGGTGCAAGAGAAGTGCATACGTCTTTTAGATGATATTAATTTGTGAAAAAGATTACAAAACACCAAATGCACATGTTCATTTTAATTTCCAAAGGAAAAATTGAGGTCTTTCTAAAACACCAAGATGAAGTGTGAAGTTTGAATGTCAAATTTTTAGAACTCAAATTGAAATTTAGTGAGTGTCTAATTTTCATTTTATCCCTTTGTAGCAAAAATGAAATATTTTGTAATGTTCTTTTTAGAGCCCAAAAAGAAATGAGTTGGTGTAAAATAGAAAACGATAGCTAAAAATGGGAGCTCTAAGCATTTAAATTTTTTTTGTCAATTTTAAGTTTAATGCTTAATTTCCTTCAACTCAAATCTACTTGTGTTCTTTGATTGTAATGTGAGAGAAAAGCCACCATTGTTTCCCGATGCCAACCTACAAACATTTACAAAGTTTATAAGATTTACACACCCCTTGCAAAACTATAGAAGTATGCATTAAATAAACAAAGTTATCATAAATGATTTTGAATCATGGATTGTTGTGATAAATAAACAAAGCTACCACGCCTTAAATAAAGCTCTCATATTATCAAAAGGAAAACTTTAATTCAGCAATAGAGAATCTTTCAGTGATTATAAACTCACTCCCCTTCATATGTGTCAGAAGAATAAACCTCCAAACATAACATTAATCAACATTAACCAAGCATATAGTCTGAAATGTGATAAATGAATGCATCAAATCTTTATTGATTGAAAACCACTGTTGAAATTTTCCAGCAATAAAGGCCATTCTTGTTGTCAATAATCATTTAATTTCTGCAAGTTGCACCACTTTATATGCATTAGATCGATCTCCCACCATAGCTATCGAATGTTGTAGACATCCTTTTAGTCCACCCACTTAATAGATTTTAACAAGTGCTCGCTATCAACCAAGATTTAATTCCATTTATTATGTAAAACATGATCAAATATCACCTAATGACAAATATAATTGATTTGATGGAAGGACACACAACCCCTCTAAAAGTATAGACAATTTTTCAAAGGAAAGATGAATAAAAGAATACCATTCCCTACCTAAGTCGAGCCTTCTCCTTAATGAGAATGTTTCCCAATAAATGATGAAAAAAAAAACTAAACAACATGCCCCCTTCAGTCAGAATGATAACATCAAA
>VDFB02215643.1:0-16325 GCA_007258455.2 Sequoia sempervirens
AAGCATCGGTGACAACTGTGAAACTCCTTTCAGGATCTGGTACTTTTAGGATTGGTGCGGTAGTCAGCTTCTTTTTCAGTAGGTCAAATGCCTTTTGACACTTCTCATTCCAGTCAAACCTTTTTCCCTTTTTTTGTAAAGAAGTTATAGGAAAAGCAATTTTGGAAAAGTTTTCTACAAACTTCCTATAAGAACCTGCCAAACCCATAAAACTTCTCACTTCAAATACATTTTTGGGTATAGGCCACTGAGTTATTGCTGTGATCTTAGCTGGATCTACTTCAATTCCCTCAGCTGAAATTACATGACCCAAGTAATGCACTTTTTGTTGGAAGAAGGTACACTTGGATAGCTTTCCGTACAACTTATGCTCACGCAAATGTTGTAGAACCATTCCTAAGTGCCTATTGTGTTCTTCTTCGTTTCTAGAATAGATTAAAATGTCATCTAAAAACACCAACACAAACTTGTCCAAGTAGGCTTTGAATACGCTATTCATAAGGTTCATAAATGCTGTAGGTGCATTTGTTAAACCAAATGGTAATACTGTGAATTCATAGTGTCCATACCGAGTTCTAAAGGCGGTTTTATAAATATCTTCATCCTTAACTCTTAGTTGGTGATATCCAAATCTTAGATCAATCTTTGAAAATACGGCTGCTCCTCTAACTTGATCAAACAGATCATCAATTCGAGGTAGTGGATATTTGTTCTTTATCGTAGCTTTGTTAAGCATACGATAATCAATACAAAGCCGCATTGTTCCATCCTTCTTCTTGACGAAGATTACAGGTGCTCCCCAAGGTGAAACACTTGGTTTTACCAGTCCTTTAGTCAACAACTCATCTAACTGTTCCTTGAGTTCTGCTAGTTCCGTAGTAGTCATTCTATATGGTACCTTGGATACAAGCTCCGATCCAGGAATTATATCGATAGAAAAATCAAAGACTCTCTTTGGGGGTAGACCTGGTAATTCCTGTGGAAATACATCAGCAAATTCCCTTAAAACTGGGTATTTCTCCATATCTGAGATTCCTGATTCATCAATCTCTCCATCTTCTATCTCCTGCGTACTTTCGTTATCAGGATCACCTAACTCTTCAATCTTTACTGCAAAGAGTTTACATCCTTTCTTTTTGGCTCTTAGCAGTTGCATTGCTGAGACTTGTCTAATTTTAACCTCCCTAGGTATTCCTTGCAGATTCACTTGATTCCCATAGTCATCTAAACATTTAACTGTTTTAGATTGATAGTCAACTATGGCCCTATGTCTCCACAACCAATTCATTCCTAGGATGACATCATAGGATCCTAATGGTGTGACATAAAGGTTGACTTCAGTGGTGAAACTAGGTAATTCTAAGTTGGCCTCAAAAAGACATTGATCCACCTTTTCTCTTGTGCTATTTGCATACTCTCCATTCCACGATGTAGCCATGTGTCCAGCCTTTCTAGACAATTTACTTGCTATACTAGGAGAAACAAAACTTTCAGTTGCACCAGTATCAATAAGAACTGAGATAGGAAAACCAAATAATTTACCTGCAGTTTCGATGGGCGTTATTTGATAGTCAGCTTGCCTATCATCAACTGCTGCATGGATTCTTTGCTGGAACATAGCTTTTTGTGAAGGCAAGGAATTCCCAGAAGTTTTGTTTGGACAATCCCTAGCGTAATGATCTCCTTTGCATATGAAACATCCTGTAGGTGGTCCTTTTCTTCTGGATGTCTCTCCAGGTTTATTGTTTCCTTCATTGGGCTTGCTAGTGTTTCCACTACTGTAGTTGCTTCTCTTCTGATCTTTCTGGAAATCTTTCCCGCCGAAACGAGATCTCTTTCCTTTTGATCTAGCAGCATCACGAACAGGTTCATCCTTCTTTGGAGTTGGTTTAGTAGTAGCCTCGCTGTCCTTCTTTTGCTCCTTTTTCTCTTGACGATGAGTATCAGCTTTGAGCTTCTGCTCTTGCTTTATAGCTTTCTCATAAACTAAGTCCATGGTAGTTGGACCATGCATGTCCACCTCACCACCAATTTTGCCATTCAGCCCAAGTATGAACTTCCTGATACGGAATCGTTCATCCTTATGGTAAATTGGAACATACCGAAGGAGTCTAGTGAACTTCTCCCAATATTCATGGACTGACATAGTCCCTTGTTTTAACTCTTGAAAATCGGAGAGCTTTTGGTCATAGAAGAGTTGAGGCAACCACCGTTTACGGAAGATTTCCACAAATTCTCCCCATGTCAACTTCCAAGAACTTATATCCAATTCCAATTTCTTGTTCATCCACCAATTCAAGGCTTCTCCTGCTAATTGGTAGGCTCCCCATGCTGCCTTTGTTACTTCGTCATAATTTCCTATTTCAAAATATTTTTCCATCTGGACAAGCCAGATTTCAGCTTCATCACCACCCGCACTACCGTCAAATTTAGGCGGTATTATCTTTTTCATGTCCCGTGACAGCTCAGTAGAAATTATCTTTCTATTTCTCTCAGCAGAGTGAGTTGGTGATTTTTCCCTTTCATGGTTGTGATTTTCATCATGTCCATGAGATGAGCTTTCAGCTTCCGTGTTGTTTATGTTTAATTTTTTTCCAGCTTGTCCTTCTCTCTTTCATTCTCAATATTAGACAACCTTGCTAGAATCAAGTCTAAAGTTGCTTGAACTCCAGTGTCTCTTTGTTCCTCATCCTTGCTAGTACTGGGTCTATTACGCATCCTTTCATAAGTTTTCACCATGGTTTTATGATTGTATTATACCTGGTATCTTATCTAAGTTAGATTCTTTAACCTTATGATAAATGGAAAACATGAAAGCTTTCATAGATATAAACACAAAATTTGCCAAGCAAGTTTATGAAGTATACACAATTTTTTTATTTTTTTTTAACAATCATAGAATTTTATTTATTCAAGAGGATTTCAACATCCATCAATTACATAGAGTGACTATTAAGATAGTCAAGAGGAGAGTATCCTTCAGATTCACTCTCAGAAACATAGCTAAGTGGAGTATATCCTACAGACTGAGAGTATTGTTGAAACCTATCTTTTTCTTCATCTCTCATCTGCTCTTCTCTATCCCAAAAGGGATGATACTTTTCGGATTTATCTTCGGATACATAGTTGAGAGTATTGTTGATATGGTGTTCATCAACAATAGGGTCCGTCATTTGATATTGAGGACAATTCTCAACTGGTGGAGTCCTTGGTGTGTATCCCACTAACTCATCACTCGAAGAAATGGTTATGACCTTGGCCAACGGAAGAACTCTAGGATCCCTGAAAATGAATGCTGGCCTTGTGCTTTCCTCGGAAGGCATGTCCCTGGATAGTGGCAAAGAGTCTGATTTTCCCGGAGAAGTGTTGGGTAAAAGGCTGAAAGCAGCTTCCATTTTCAATCTACCCTTTACTTCATTGATTCGGGAGAGAGCATGACTAACAGTTTCTGTGTCACTTAGCCAAATGGCATTCTCATGATTGGTTCCTTGGATGGTTCTAGTAATGGCCTCATTTTCCTTCTTGGCTTTCAGGTATCGTTCGTTACCGATTACAGTCTTCCTGGCTGTTAATCGAACGCGTACCATCCTGTCACAAGAATTTTCACAACATTAGATAATGTTGGATTTAAGGAAATTGGGTGAGCTCAAAGGTTCCTAGTGTTTAAACCGTGCTCTGATACCACATGTGACGACCACACTTGTACGTCAAATGATAAAATTTTCCTTTCAAATACATAAACATGATACATCAATTTGCAACTATAACTGTTTCATTCCAAAAGAACTACAAAGTAAGAGGAAAGAAATACATACATAGCCCGAAGGCTTTTGGCACCAATAGAAGTAAGAAGGTCTAGGAGTCTGTCCTGTCAAGTCTTGGATCATCGGCCGATTGTTGAGGAGGAGGAACATCATTCGGGCGTTTTTCCGCCAACCACGGACTTATAATGTGGTCCCCCGCACGATCATTTTACAATGAACAACCCTCCCTTTGAAGAAGAGATTGGTTGGGTATCCTTTAACGACTACCAACTGGACATAGTGTTGTGATCCTACAAAGCTAGATTTTGTGCATCCGGCAACTCTCGAACTAGAATGTATTTCGGGATCACGGTGAACTGACAGTGTAGTACTACAACTAAATGGTTCCTTACACTACTTTGGCCAAAGTGTTTACATTCAATGAAGAACATAGGTCTTTTGTCACATACACTAGCCAGGTTCAACTTGACTTGAGGCTATCTTACCCTACGCGTAGGTTGGTCTATCGGGGTAGTCCGTACCCTAGACTTCCTACAACAAACTAATTGCTAGAAGGAGATCATTTTAATAAGTACCTACAACTATCTCCCTTACATTGGATACTCTCATCCTAGGAGCTTCATTAACTTGACTAAGTTAACTTTTAACTAGTTGCTACCCGTAACTTATTAAATGACCTCAATTCATTCCTAGTATTAAATAGCTAGTACAAGCTTACACTCCATATACGGAGTCAATACATTTAAAGCAATTTTCTCTTCAATGCCTAGTGTATTCCGTACACTAATAACGTAAAACTAATAGAAAAGAACATGCAAAAACCTTCTTATTTCACAACTTATCTTTTGCTAATAATCATTTATCCTTTACACATTCATTCCTAAGTAGATCAGCCTTCAGTCTTAGTCCTTTTCAGTCAAGGATATGACTTAGACTTACTTCAGAATACCAGAATAACAGAAAGCATGCAAAATAAAAGAGTTAACATGCCTGACAAGAACTTTCCTCAGTTGGTTGAATTAAGAGAATGCGTCTCCTCCAGCCTACCACCAAAGGACTTCCAGCTGGCTCTCCAGCCTACCACCAAAGGACTTCCAGCTGGCTCTGTTAGCGAATTCTTAACTCAGCTGTTGATAGTTTTCAAACTGCTATTCTCAGACACTAAGAAAGCTTCTTTCAACACAAACAAAATACTCCCTTAACAGACTAAAGACTTTCTCAACAAATGATAAATACTCAGATATTGTTCTCAAATTGATAATTGCTTTCTCAACAAAAACAGTTCTCACTCTTGAATGAACAGAAACGAACTTTTGATTTCTAATTTCGTGTTTTTTCAAGAATGAGCATTCGCAGGCTTTATATAGTGTTAGCAAATTTAACCAATTCCCTTTTTCAAGGCGTCTGTGCTGCCAACGGGGTTTGGAATGTTTCAAAGGAGAAATGTGTCGCCCTATGGAGAAGATTTCGATTTCTATTAGCTGACAGCAATGAGGTATTTTCATTTCGCACATGCCCAGTTCATCAAATCGCGACACCTTTTGATATTGGCGCGATTCAACAAGTAGGGATAAGCGACGGTTTAATGTAAGACTGTTTCCCAGGTCGGATGGCGTCCACATCTCCTTTTCCTGGCTGCACACGAATTTATCTCAGCCGTTTTCAGTTGCTTGGCCCTGGTCGCGCGATTCTTCCTGTGCGATTTCCATTTAATTCGCCATTTTAATTCTTTAACGGGTATGAACTCATACCATTGTGTTTTAATTTACTCTTCACAACTTCGATATAGTTCAAAAGGAAATATTTGAATTTTGATGCATAATGAAATTTGATTTAATTTAGAAGTTAAAATAATTCGATTTCAACTTTTAATGAAATATTCATCTTTGAGAAAAAAACGTTATGTTTCCAAATTCGTGATTTAATTTCATCTCCTTAATGAATATTTAATCAAATGTTTATTTAAACTACATTTGATTTTCAATTCTATTTTATTAAATATATCTATATATATTTTATTATATTAATTATTTATATAATATAGTTTTAATTTACATAATATATTTATGTATAATTATTTAATAATTTAAATAATCTCGTATACATATTTATATTTTGTAAAGACTATATTATATACATACTTAATATAATATTAAATATATAAATATATTTAGCTATACATTTATACATGTATATACTTATACATTTTAAATTATACGTACGTATACTGCGAGCCAGTCAGCATACTTTCACTATACATACTCATGTATATGTATATATATGTGTATATGTAAATTCCAAGGTAATATCATCATAATATATTCATACTCACATATATACCACTGGTTAGTTGTGGGTACGTATACATGTATATTTACTTGTATAACTCCTTTATGTATACGTATTCATAAATACATTTATATCGATGCACACGTATGGCATATCCATCTGCTCTCATACGTTGTATCGACATGAATATACTTATGGACACTTGTACATACCGTATTTGTATATATACATATACACATGCCCACCTCTAACTAGAAACATTATTCCACATAAGATTATACTGGCAAGCATCACTTATTCACACATTCAGAAGTAGATACGACTCCGAATGATACTAAACAAGCCTACGGATGACTTACCCTTAACTTCAACAATTGACCTAGCTTACTCGGTCTATAGTATGTGTGTGTATGCCCAATTGGTATTCGTTACTGTTTACCCAACCAAGTTCCTCCCCGAGTGATATCTCTCCTTTGCCTAGAGGTACGAACCTGTTTCCTGCACATTATGACACGACAACGGGAGTCATATGCTCAAAACAAGGCAGTATATATAAAACATCGTAGAAAGTTAGAACAACATTATTCCATAACTTATATGCTACAATCATTCAAGAATTACATCAATAGAAGTATGAGATAATGAGACAATCATTAGGTCATATTCAGTTGATCACAAGAACAATTTGTTTTATTCATCAAAAAGATTCAAACATTACAATGTACTTCCTATGCAGTACCAGCTATACAATCGGGGTGTAACAATAGTTGAGAATGAATGAATGGGTGGTATAGGTTATTTATGTGCAGATCAAGGGCTATGCTTTGTAGGATGTGTCTCTTCAAGATGTAAGGTCACATATCTTGGTAGGAACTATTAATAAGTAATGAGGCCTAATCAGATGCATAACATTCCTTCCAATGTTGGAAAGGCTTTACACTCAAAGCACCATGAGAACACAAAAATAAATATGACTTTTATAAATGTCTAGAGTAGTGATCTATAGAATCAGGCTCAATCCATCCAAGGTATATTTTTCTAGACATTGAGTATTGCATTAATTAACACTTCAATTGCATACACTTGAGTATTGCGGACATGAACTCCAAGAATCTGTTTGGGAACTTGCATTTAAAATCCATGTAAATTTACAAGAATCAAGAGTAAAGTTGTTAGGACATTTTATTCAAAGGCTAAACCTTGTCCAATAAGGGTGTTAGTAGTGTTAGTAGTGTTCAAGTTATAGTTTCTTTTGATCTTGTTGATTGATATTCTTAAGGGTTCCAAAATTAGTTGAATTTGGTTGAGTGTTGATATTAGATTGGTTCATGGTTGGAACCCCTTTGACATTTGTTTGTATTACTTTATTAGCATTGAAATTTATTGCATAAATTAATGTTTTTTTATCACAATGTTCCATGGGGACAATTGGCCAAAAATAAAAGTTTATACTGCAAAACTTATAAGTGAATGTGTTGCTTAGCACAAGTAAGCCTAGTAAATGAAAGTGGGGTTTGTATGCCACTACCAGTTCTTTTTAGATTATGGGAGAGCATATCCATTGACTTTGCAAGAGATTTTCCCATGCCTTTTAGAAAGAGCTTTATAACTCTTTTTTTTGTAATAGACTAGTGCAACAAAATGTTTGTTTCCATTCAATGTTAATTGACTCTTAAGAGCAATGAAGTAGTTGAATTTTTTCTCACTAATGAATAGGTTCACTTTGGTGGTCCTATTTCTATCATTATTGACAAGGACATCAGGTTAACAGGCAAGTTTGATATTTTGTTGTGGGAAAATATGGATAAAAGGTTGAAGAGATCTATTGCCTTTCTTTCACTTGTAGATGGCTGAACCAAAGAAGTCAGTTGAATATTGTTGCAACTCTTGAGGGTGATAATAGGAATCTTCATAAGATTGGATGAAACTTTGCCATATATTTGACATTCTTACAATAGGGCAATTCATTCCTCTCCATATATATCTCCATTTGAGACATTTTGGTTGCTTACTTCCCAATCCTTTAGATCTAGTTTTGGGTGTATCATGGGACAAACAGCAAAGGAAAGAAGAAAGAGTGAATTTAGAACTCCACAAAGCAAAGATCTCCATTGAAAGGCAAGGTAGAGTCAGCTCCAAATGCAACAAAGGTTGAAAGAAATTCAAGCCAAATTCAAAACCATGCATGATAGAACATTGGGTACGACACAAGTTCCATGTTTGGGGGGACATAGTATACCTATATTTGAGCAAGTAAAGATTCTTAAGACAAAACAAATACATTTAAAGCAATTAGGTATGGTCCTATAAAGATTCTTAAAAAAGTGGGTGCTAATGTGAAGTGTCCCACCTCAAATGGAACAATCTCTATTGCAATTTTGCTCGATTAATTTTCAGTTTGACACATGGGACTTTTTTTAAACAGTTTGCATGCAAATGACTAATGTTAGTAGAAGTTTAAGTGAATGGCAATGACATGAAAATATTGAGTGCTTGCAGATACAAATATAATCTCGATTGTTGCTTTCCTCAAATAAGGTATTCAATGACTTTGCCGAAATGAAATGCAATAATAATAATCAACTCAATCTGCTCAGAATTCTACTTTCATTCAGTGATATATATGACTGCAATACATTATATATTTGACTGATTACAAGCTACAAATATTAAGCTTATTCAGGCTGTGCAATAACATTTTCAAAACCCATATTCAAGAATGCATATATCTGTATTTCCAATCAACAGTTTCAGCTAGAGAGATTACAATCTGCCTTCTTAGGAAACTATGGAAATTTCTGAATATTACCAGCAATTATATCACTTCTGAAAGGAGCCTACAATACCAAAAAGTTCCTTATATTGCATAGGAGACCACAATAATGAATTCTGGGCGAACTGATTACAATATCAACTTGCACAGTTCAGATTCTAGGGTGTCTTATCAGCATAACATGTAATGTCCCCTTTCTAGCCAAACATGATATGATGCGTCGTTAGCCTATTCTGACTTGGTCCCGAGGGCTAACAAGGACATTGGAGGGATCCTGAGATCATTTGGCCTAGGCAGTTTCAAGTTAGGCCAAACTGAGTTCGTCTAATGGGGTTTCTGACTTGGACTTACTATTTTTAGTAAGTCGGCAGTGGGCAAGGGAATTGATATTTTTAGTATTGGACGTGGAGCGTCTCGCTGAGACCTTTCCAACGAGCTATTGCACATGGTTTTCCAAGTCCAACTGATATTTTATTTTAATGCCTGAAGATTATTTATAAAATGACTATTAAATTAAAGTTAATGTTTTATTATAAAGTCACTTTATTTTAAAAGGTCATTTATCCCACATTGGCCAGGTGGATGAGAAACACCTAAAAAGAAGTTATATAATGAAGTGAAGAGCCTACTTTTGGGGCATGCTTGGTTTATGCTTGGTTATTATATTCTCTTGGAGAATTCTGGGAAGCTTTGGCTTTCAGTAGGTTTGGGGACGGAAACCCTCGAGCTTGGAGGCAATGGACGAAAACCCATTGTCTGTTGGAGATATTACTCAGGTGTCTCACTTTGTGCTTCAAATTCATATTGTAAGTTCTGTGGCTACGATTGGATATTTTTGTTGTTATTCTACTGAAGATTTAAAGGAAATATTCATATGTAATTTCAGATCTTGTTCAAACTGTTATTATATGATTTACATTGGAATTTGTTTGCAAGTTATTGGGTAAATTGTAAAATCTGTTTGCATGCAAATTGTATGTTAAAACTTTATGTGGAGAAAATTGGGAAAAAGTGGGGGTTTTTGAGTCAGATCGAGTTTGGCTCATTACATAACAGCAAACAGTTTTACACAGCAGTTTATAGGGACTGATTCAAAACAATTTTCTGAGTATATGGTAAGATGAGAGAATGTAAGATGGAGTATTCCAGACCTGGTTATCTTGGCACCAAGGTCAGAAATTTGCCCACAGTAATCTTCAAATGGAAGCAGTCTCCATGTCTCTCTTAGAAACAAATGCAAGCTCATAAGAACTCCAATCGATGCAGCCACAAACTCAGATGATACTACCAAAAGAAATCAGAAATATTGTAATATCTTGAAACCCTTGCCAAACTCGAAATTGATTTTTACTATTCATGTCACTGTAGCGGAACTATTCACCTCACTGTAGCAGCAGAATAAAAACTTCTGATTTGCAATATTATTCATAGGCATAAATATGAATAATATCCAAACCCTTATTCTTATCTGCAATCAAAATATGAACATTCTGATTTATTCTTCAAACCCTGGCTCTAGAAATCTTCTCCTGTAAGCGCAATTGTGACCTCTGGATGAAAGCCACCTGATGATTGCAACCTTTGGGTGATATTTCACACCTGTGGGATGCAAGAATCTAAGAGAATGAACATTCTCCAAGACTGGATTGCAGCAGCAAGAAACCCTTGTTTCTCCCCTGAACAAAGCTCTTGTAATTTCACAAGTTTCAATAATAATCAATCAATGAATGAATTTGCTTTTTTGAAACCTTTTATATCAACTCCAAGAGCCACAACCTCCTTAGGCATTTTAATCATTTAATATAAAAGATTATTTGCTTTGTTTGCTCATTAATAAATATATAATGTTGCCCATGTGTGGCATCCCCCTTCAAAAGCAGTTAATGATGACTTTATAATTAATTAAAAATCATATAATATATAAAGCCTTCAACATCATTAATAATATGCTTTTGAATAATGACTTTATGTTATGAACTTAAATGATAAATTATAAAGTCATTAACTCTATGAATATCAACATAATACTCATTCTGCCAACACCAAAGGGTAACCCTTTGCTTCTCTGCTCACCCGGATGCTTTACTATAAATAGTAAGGTTGGACACCAATGCCCAAGGCACTTACTAAAAATACCATGGAGATGACCATCTTAGAACATGCCAAGTGTATATAAACGGATCCAAAAAACCATGGAGATGACCACCTTAGAACATGCCAAGGAATTGGAGAAGAAAACACTACCAACTGCCATTTGGAGAATCAATTAACTCCCCAACAAGGTCCTCTAATCACCAATATTAGCCTACGAGGACCTGATGATAGGCTAATTTGTCAAACACTAACCCAGGCTAAAATGGGGACATTACATAATGATTAGAGACTAGACTTGCCTCATTGTATGAAGTTGTGTTCTATTGTGAGTGTGGAAAACTTAAACATCCCTTTGATCCTTCCATGATAGATGATCCATAAGGGTTTTTGTTGCTTCTGTTGAATACCTTGCTCCTAATGCCAAAGAAGAATTGAACAAGGATGATGTTTTATAGAACAATGTAAAAATACATTGAATTGAAAGGACAATTGCCAAGTGGTATCCAATGGAGAAAGTTGTGGGATTATTTTCTCATAAGTCTCTAAGCTTTTGTGGATCAAAGGCCTCCTAATCAGGTATGATCCAAATTGGGTTATGAATGATAGCACAAATCAGCTATTTAAGCTACTATCCTCATTCAGTTAATCAAATTGAATAATGTGTACCTTAAATACTATAATGCCCTAGGCTAAAATTACCAGTAAAAAGAAATTCGATTTCACCAAATTATGGAATCAGACATTTCGTCAAATAGTTGCCAATACACAGCTCTGAGTTTGTTATGATTAATTTGCAAGAACTTTGTGTCATACATTCATTTAACGGACATCCAACTAAATGTTACCTTAGGAATTGTTGAGAACAAGGTGATATTGAGAGAGGGGGGGCGGGAGAGGGCGGGCTGAATTAGTATCCAACAATTCTTTACTTTCCAACACTTAACCAATCACAATTAAAACCATTCAAATAAGATCTAGCAATTAGAAACACAATGACAACACACTATTTACGTGGAAACCCTTTCAAGAGAAAAACCACTACACAATATTGCATATATATTATATTTAATCTTCTTCTTGTAGGCTTCAACCTACTATCAAAGTCTCAATTCGCAATATCAACTGAGCTTCAACTCACCAAGAGGCTCCAACCTCTAATTGATAGGCTACAACCTGTTGGAGGCTCCAACCCCCCCACACACAAAACTGAGCTTCACCTGGCAAAAGGCTTCAACCTTAATTTGAAAGGCTTCAACCCCCACAAATCTGATCCAAACTATCTTTTGTATAAATCTGATCACAAATCTCGAATCTGATTCAATTTATGAACTTTCTCCTCAAATCTGATCCATACTCAAATATCACTCTTTTGTACAATATCTTTTTCACACAAATCTGATCACATTATAAGTTCTTTCAATTCTTCACTAATCTGAATCAAACATCAATTTCTTCCTTTTTAATTCTGAATATCATTATTTCATTTTACTATCATCAATTTTATCTCTTCATCACTCAAATATGTTCAATATAAGTCTGATTTACTTTTCATTTTCTGCTCTCCTTTTATTTATTACTCAGAAAAATTCGTTGAAAAAATTACCTTCTTCCATCTCCACTTTATGTTCCTTTTAAATGTTTTTAACAAGGGTAAAGGACATACCCTTTCACAATGGTTATCACCTTTCACAATAGACACAACTCTTCAATAAACACATACCTCTTTTATGAATTTACCAAGGAAGGCGACTTGTCTAAGGGAGATATCTTTTCACTAAATCTATTATGTATTAATCGCACCTTTTCATTATTTGTTCAAGACCTTTTGTCTTGTATTTGAGGCGCTACCTTCATATGTATTTCTTCGTGCATTTTAATCGCTGCCTTAAATAATATGAATCGTCTAAATTCTAATTGCTGCTGTAACAAAAAGATCATTGCCTTTGTGAATTTTGGAATAATCTTTGCTTTTCATTAGTCTTATAATCGCTGCTTTTAACTAATGATCTGTCTTTGTTTAGTGTAAATTCTGTCTTTTAGTTATATGTATTGCTGCCTCTTTTGGAATATAGTTGCTGCTCTTTCATCAACATTTTTTCTTATTCTAATCTTGTCCTATATGCTTTTTGTCTTATTCACTTAAATCATTCGCTGCTTTTCACAGATGAATTTTGCTTCCTTCTTCTATTTCTCTTATTTGATTTTTGTCTTATTTGAATGTTTTGTTTTGTTTTTGTCTTCTTTTATAACTGCTGATTGGTCCACAATATTTAGTATTTGCTGATATTAATATATTCTTTAAACATTTGTCTTTTCTGATTTTTGTCTTATATGAGTTTTTAATAATTGCTGTCTCTGTCTTTGTTGCTGTATTATGGTTTAGATCTCATGATTATAACGGTTCCAATTTTCTATGCTATCTCAGTGTAACTTAGCCTTCAAAGTTCCACGTCATTCACAACATTGAATATTGGCAACATAAATTGTCATTATACTAGGATGTTTGTATATGCTCATGCAATTTTGGATATACCTTGTTTTATATCCTTTATTGGTGTTTACTTCATGCATTGGCTGAATGCCTTCATGACCTGCACTTGAAATTCAAGGGTCGACTTCTTTAATGACAACTTTGTCTTCTCACCTTTGACATCAATGACAACATTTCCAACAGGAATATAGTTTCCAATTTCAGGGTACAACAGTATTACAGACATAGAACATTATATTGAACAAATACCACAAATAATTTGCAGAGATAAGTGTTCATGAACAGCAGAAGTATCCTTACATTTTTATTCACATTGAATACATATTAATAATGTACTCCTGACCTGAAGAATTCGAACCAGCTCCTTGCCTTTAATTTGTATGACCAATATGCAAATTGAATGCTCAGCTTCAATATTTATATATGTATATCACATGACTTGCAGCTACTCTCCTATACTAGACTAGAGTCGATAATCTTCTTAGGACTGCAATGTCAAGGGGTCCCACCTTATTGAAGGCTGCACATATAATAGTCAGCCCTACAAAAACTGCTACCTTGGTATATTTCTCCCTACGGTTCCTTTAATATTGAATGGGGGCTGCAGACTTGAAATCCTTTCTGAATGGACAGTAGAAAGATTAAAGTATATTATGCTTAGCTGTCTCGAGGAAACACAGGCCCACATAGATACTCGTGTCATGTCCCCTTCTAGTTGACATCTCTCAGAGCACAAGATTAGCCTATTATGCGACCCTCGTAGGCTGATAGGTTGGATAGAGGGTCATGTTGGAGCTTGGCTCAGCTTCAGTTGGCAGTATTTGATCAGTTGGCTTTCGTTCGGGCTCATTCGGACACTTCTAGCCTGAGTTGCTATTTTTAGCAGTATCTGGCACTCAGCGAGGGACACCTGCTATTTTTAGCAGTATGGATGGATCACGTGCAGAATCACTTCATTGTTCATCAGCTTCAGACGGCTTGAGCATCGGGTGAATATTGAGAGAGATATTAATATTTAATTGATTTAATTAGATATTAATTGTGGAAGCGTTATAATATAAAGTTATAATATTTAATTATAACTTAAGTGATTTCAGTGAAGGGGTCGCCCATCATGGAAAAGGGGCCATTTGACGATTATATTTTATAATCAAAAATTACATCTGAGACTATTGAAATATTAAAAGAATAAGAAGTCGAATTATTAAATGATCCCTATTATTGTGGAATTCGCACTTCTCAAGAATATATGGTATTTGCATTGGAAATCGAGCCATTATGTCATTTGTGAATTGAAAATTGATCAAGTCTTGAGCAGAGCACAGAAGCCTAGGGTTTCAGTCTCGAAGCATTGGGGAACGAGCCATCTCCAGTGAAAGCAGTTCAGAGGGCGTGAGATATCACCTGATTTATTGCCAGGCAGAGGGATTTCTTCATTCAGAAGAAATTACAGTGCATCATAGATCAGTCATCTTCAGAGGTTTCAGAGTAATCATCTTCCAGCAGGGATTCATCTATCCAGGCGCCTATTTCTTTGAGATCTAGCAATCCAAGGAAAGGCCGTACATTTTATTTATTGCTTGCTGCTGTTACAAGGCCGTACAAATCTGTACCTGGCCGTACCATTCAATAAGAGCCGTACTTCTTTGCATAGGAGAGATCGCCTTCCATCTTGGCCATCTGACTTCAACCCAGTTGGCGCATGCATCTCAGGAACAATCTTCTGGCATCTGTCTGAGGGACAAGGGCATATTTATTGCAGCCGTACCAGTTTTCAGTCATCTTCAGCTAGCTGCAAATCAGGTTCTTTAAAATAATATCTACCAGATCTTGCCTGTATTTTCAGAGATTTTTATTGTAATTGTTAAGGCAAAAATAATGGAATAAGTAGTTATCGATATATGAGCCTATTGGTATTAGATCTGAGCTCTTTGAATTTATATGCAATTTTATATCAATTTATTTCCAAAATCGCAATTTCCTTATTTCATGCAAAAAAACCCAAAAACGTCAAAAAAACCAAAAACTTCAGAAAAACAAACAAAACAAGCAGATTCAGAGACAGGGGGAAACTAGGGTTTCTACAACTCGACTCCCTTTACTTCTTGAAACCAACATCCAAATTGCTCACGGTGGACTGCGAAGGGAAATCACGGTTGACTAATTGATAGTGCTGACCTCAAAAGTTATGTCCATGCTTTATTCTCCTTGTTACCAAAAACACTAACCAAGATGCCACATTGGACATTCAATGGAATTCAAAGTTTGTTGAAGCGTTTAATCTTCCTTTTGGTGGCAAGTAACTATGGCAGTGCTACTCCTTACCCTCGCGACCCATGCTCATTTATTCATACAATTTTAATCTGCATTCGTCATTCTTTCCACAGCGATTCAAACTCAATAAAAAATCTGTATATCGCCTTTTTCCCTTGAGTTCGGTGCTATTGCCAATAACCACCAACACCTTCCAAACCATACAGTTCTCTCTAAAATAAAATCGAACTCTAGTAAACAATGTTATCTGTGATAGACCTTCAATTCACCACAGCTATTTTTGACATCTTCCTATCCCGAATAATGCCCATGTATCATACGCAACTTTTAGGAATATAAATTTTGGTCTCCCCAACAAGTAAAACTGACCTCTTTAATTGCAAACAATGAATAAAATATACAGGCCATTCCAAAATAAACCACGGCAGGGGAAGATTCAATATAGGAGAACAACAAAGAATGTTTCCTCTAACTAATCATAGAAGTCGATTCCACAGAATGTATAATATTAATTCCATCGATATCACCAAACTGAAAGTATATTTCACTTACCAGACAAATATTGAATAATAATCTTTAGTGGTGCTTAATCATAGCCCTCGATACCCAATGCAAACCATGCCCCCTTTATGATTTTGAA
>VDFB02215644.1:0-13024 GCA_007258455.2 Sequoia sempervirens
TGCATAAGTGTAATGTCCCCTTCCGATGTCTAGGTAGGAGTGACTTAATTAGCCTATTTTATTCCCGTAGGCTAATGTAAAAAATTAAGGGAATATTTTAATTAATTAATTAATATTATCCTAAGTAGCCGGTTCCGGTTCGGGTTCGCAGGTGCGGTTTGCCGGTTCGGCAAAATTTTTTGGGGGGTGGGTTCGGTTCGTCTTGGGTTCGTTAGTACAAATTACAAAAAAAATGTATATATATATATATATATATGCAGCCTAGAAGCATGAATTAGGATTAGAATATCACATAACAATTAACATCATATAAACAACAAAACCACCATAAACTTGAATGTCATTTAAAACATGCATGATAAATATTCATTGTTCAAACTTCAAGTTCAATATTACAACATTTTTAAAGTTTTAATTATCAAATGGATTCTCTAAATCATCCATATCAATGTCAACATTGACATTAGATGAAGTAGGAAGACTAGATGAATCACAAGTAGTGCCAATGGCACAATCACTAGCACTACTATTGTGCCCATGCTCCTGTTGGATATCTGACTCCTCATATGCAATATGTTGGGAACTACAAGCATCCAAGTCAATATCCTTTGGCACTATATCCCACAGCTTCGTCTCCCCTTCCTTGTAGTTAGGTTGTTTGTGTGAAAGGAGACACAAGTTGGAATGCACATATACTAAGTTCTCCGCTTTTTTTGACAGCAATTTTTTGCGCTTTATTGAGTGGATGAAAGAATATGTGCTCCAATTCCTCTCAGATGCGGATGAACTAGCAACCTATGAAGACAAAGTAAACAATTAAAAAATTATAAATGAAATTATGAAACTTTTAAAACTAAAATATGAAAATTTATTAAACTTACTTGTGATAAAATTTTGATTGCAAGGGGCTGCAAATTTTGGAAGTATTGTCCATGGAAGTACCACCAAGAATGAACATCCTTTAAGAACCTATCACGGGAGGCATCAACATCTAGATGATTTGAGTGCACAAAATTAGTGAACTCATCCGTGACTACACTCCGCAAATCTCGATCAGGGAAGAGTCTCACAAATGCTGCCTTGTACCCTTCAACCACTTCTAAATCTCTATATGGAGGAAGCCTTCCTGGTTGTGAAAGAACCTGAGAGCTGTAGTATTTTGGAGTCAATGCAAAGGCAAGAAGGTGTAATGGAGTTGTCATTTTGTTCCATCTTTCTTCAACAATTGTTTGCACTTGTTTGAAGAAAGTCTCTTCAGGGTCTTGCTCTCTTGCATTTATGGTGTACTTGATCTTCTCAAGCATTGAGTCTATACCATCATATATTTGTCCAATGCATGGCTTGTCCATGTTAGTATAGCGAATCATACTCAAAATGGGCTCGGTGAAGCTAAGGAGATACTCCACACGATCCCACCATGAGTCATCTAATATCATGCTCTTAATTCCTAAGTTACGGTTGGTTTTGGGTTGGGAGTTGAGTTCGAGAACCAGTTGTGATTCGGGATTTTTGGGTTTGGGTTTGGGTTCGGTATGCAAAACATATAAAATGAGAAATATATACATATTTGCAGCAGTAATTAAGTTCAGAATACACCACCATATTAATAGTCAAATAACATAGCAAAAAAACACCACCACTTTATACTCAAAAGTCAAATGTCATGATATAGAATTATAAATTAAAGTTTACAATCAGCCATTAATAATTATTAATTATTGATCATTGATCAATCTGAATCATATGGGTCATCAAAAAAAGCAGCATCATCAGCATCATTAGATGCTAAATTTTGTGTAGAACCACAAATAACATTAGTGGCACTTGCACAAGCACTGCCACTAGCACTAACAGTACCGCTCTCATGCTCAGTAGTAGCTGCTTCAGGCTGATAGTCATCATCAATATCAAGTGCAGCGGAGTGACTTGTGGAAGCATCCAAGTCAAGCTGCTCTGGCTCAATATCCCACCTCCTTGTGTCTCCTTCTTTGTAAGAACTATCCTTGTGTGTAAGGAGGCGCAAGTTTGAATGCACATACACCAAGTCCTCAGTCTTTTTTGAATGTAGCCTATTGCGTTTTATTGAGTGGATGAAGGAGTATGTGCTCCAATTCCTCTCAGAAGAGGATGAACTAGCAACCTATTAAGACCAAATTAAATTAATAAATAGTTAAGAGTTACAAAAATTAACTAAACAAAATTATTAATTAAAATTAAAATTACAAATATAAATTATAAAACTTACTTGGGATAAAACTTTTATTGCAATAGGTTGGAGGTGCATGCATTCTTGCCCATGGAAGTACCACCAACTATGAGCAGCCACCCTACACTTGTCTCGAAGAGCATCCATATTCTGATCAACACTCCCAGAGCATGCAAAAGCCATAAACTCAGCCCTCACTTGATCACGTTGGTCACGATCAGTGAAGATTCTATGAATTGCTGCCTTGTACCCTTGGGCCACTTCACCATCCCTATATGGAGCAACTCTTGATGAAGTAGAAAGTATCTCAGGGCTATAATATTTGGGACTCAATGCAAAAGCGAGAAGATGCAAGGGAGTGGTCATTTTGTTCCATCTATCAACCATGATTTCTTGTAGCTCTTTGAAGAACTTTTCTTCAGGATCTTCCTCTTTTGCATTGATGATGGATCTCATCTTCTCAATCATTGAGTCAATACCATCATATACTTCGCCCAAACAAGGTCTATCCAAGTCAGTGTAACGGATCATGCTCAGTATGGGCTCGGTGAAACTGCCGAGATACTCAACACGATCCCACCAACCATCATCTAGGATCCTTTGCTTGATCCTATTTGCCCTTTCATTGCTAGATTGCCTCCATACAACCCAATTAGGGCTGATTACCATGGCACATAGTGCCTCATGAACCTTTATAAGTCGTCTCAACACAATTGTGTTGGAGGCAAAACGGGTCTCGACAAGTTGTTTGAAAATCAAAATTAAAATTAAAATATAATTTAAATATACAAAATCAAAATTAAAAGAAAATTAAAAAATATAAAAATATTGAGAATTAACTTACCTTCAACAACTCCAATTTTGAGAATTGTCTAAATATTCCTTGCGTCATATGGTGGTTGGTGACAAACATTTGGATGTCTTCACCCTCGGCATACACCTGTTTGATCCATTCAATTTTGGATCCAATTTTTTGTAGCATTAGATTGAGGGAGTGGACAGCACAAGGTGTCCAAAAAATGTGTGGATACTTCTCAACCAATAACCCAACAGCCCTACAATTTTTGGCATTGTCGGTTACAACTTGCACAACATTTTGGTGGCCCACTTCTTCAATAGCTTGGCAAAGGATGTCAGCAATAAATGGACCATCTTTCACCTGTCCTTCACAATCCACTGCTCTCAAAAACATTGCCCCTTTAGGGGACACAGCAATAACATTGATCAATGAGCGATTTCTTGCATCTTTCCATCCATCAGAAACTATGGTCACCCCTGTTTTGATCCACGAATCCCTTATGGGCTTCAAAGAGTCTGCTACATGTTTCACCTCTTTCTCCAATAAGGTGCAATGCACCTTCTCAAAACCTGGGCCCTTATACCCCTTTGGAGCCTCATTAATAGATTTCACCATTTTTTGCCAATATGGTGAACGAACAACATTGAATGCCAATCCATTGGCATAGACACCTCTTGCTATGTCTTGATCAGCAATCTCTCTTGCCTCATTTTGAAATGAAGCTTCCAACGGTCCCTTAGATCTTTTATTTGAAGAGGGCATGGTTTGCTCTTGAGGGATGTCCATAAATGGATGGCTTCCTGTAGGTGGAAAATAAGATGGTGTAGGGGGTTTCATGGATCGAGATCCTTTCTTCAAAGGATGGCTTGTTTTACCACCGGTTGTTTTTTGGTCTGCCTTTTCTTGCTCAGCAATATATTTCAACACTATATCGTCTGGAATGCCTTCGTTGTTTTCACCTGGACAATTTTTGATGCCTGTTTCAGGGATCCCGCACAAATGCCCTTTTACTCGACTGTATGAGCTCGACTATTGAACATTGCAATGACTACAAATCCAAATATATCCTCCACCACCTGGAAGTTGCCGAACCATTTCTACATATTTCCAAAGGGGAGCGGCTGGGTTTATTTTGAAACGAGATTGGATTGAGCCTGAGGAGGTACCGGTTGCCATTGTAATACGGAATAGTGAATACCTAAGGCACAACATATTGAAATTTTGGTATTGATTCATTGAATTTGAAACTAAAAGACTTAATTAATTTAAAAAAAAAGAAAAAATTGAACATGTGTTATAGACATTTAGAGGAATGAAAAGTAAAACAAAAGAATTGAAGTTCACTTGTGAAAATTAATGTAAAAAAATAATCAAAAACTTCAAAGAACCTACCTCTTTTGAAGAAATCTTGCTCTACGATCTTCTTAGCAACGAATAGACACTTGCAAGTGCTTAGGAATAGCACAACAATCAACTTTGAACAATCTACGATCAGCCTTCAAGTCTATTCCAGCTTGTGCAAGCAAAAGAGAAAGTTCAGCAATGGAGGCAAAAAATTCTTTTTTCTCATTCACAAATTGGTAAATGAGTTTCACTTTACCTATTTCATGTTTTTGAGGCAAGTATTAGGGTTAGAATTAATAAAAAAGTCCCTAAAAGTCAAAAACGAGTCAAGAAAATCATTAAAAAATGAAAAAAATTTTGGAAAAACGCGCCCAGGCGCGGAATTGAACCCGGGTTCGAACCGGGTTCGAAAATTTCGAACCCTGTCCGGACCCACAGTCATGGGTCCGGACCCTGGCCGAACCCACAGTCCAAATTCCGGACCCAGGGCGAATTGTATCGAACCGGACCCGAATTCTGGACCCGATTCGAACCGGACCCGAACCCAGGGCCTATACTAGCGAATCCGGTAACATAGGTTTGAGAATAAATCAGCGTTTTGTTCTCCAATTCAATCTTTTGAAGCCAATCAGTAGAGTTAAATTTGAGATATGTGGGCGTTGTTGAAGATGAATGTGAGAATTGAAAATTTCACTAAGGCATGAAAATTTGGGCGCCCCTCTTGCCAGACTTAGCCATTTTCTTGAAATTTTCAACTTTTTGCTTGCTTTTGACTTGAGTTTGATCTTGAATTCTAGGCGTTTGGTGAATCCTGTGAACTAGCTGATGATCTCGTTGCAGAGCTTGATTGAATATGAGTAAATTTTTCAGGAGGCAACAACTCAAAAAATTGAATCTGAGGCCGCCTCAAAATCTTGGGCGCCCATGGCTCCCAGTGTTAGCCATTTTTTTGATATTCTTCAATTTATGTGTTTTCTAACTTTCAGATGAATTCATTGTTGATTTCGCATTTTCGGATGCTTAAATGGCTTGATGAATTGATAGCTGGATTCGTTGGATAGCTTGGAGAATTGTGAGGAAGATCTTCTAGAGGTGATTTATCTTGAAAATTGATTCTGAGGTGTCAAAAGGTTGGGCGCCCCTAGCTAGCTGGGGGTGCCCAACTTCTCTAGAGTTAAATTCTTTTGTGATTTCCACTTTCTTTCCTTCGTTTTTTCTGCCCGTTTGATCGACAATATCTGATGATTGACAAATCTTTTGAGTTCACTGTTGATTTCATTGGAGAGATGGCTAGAATCTGAAGAATTGTTATGAAGATTGCAAACCCTAATTTCAACTTTCAGGCACTTAAATCCTTGGGTGCCCCTGGCTAGCTGGGGCACCCATCCTCTCCAGACTTATTCGTTTTTTGGACATTTTCAATTTCTCAACTATGACCTCCCATACTTTGTCCTCCATTTGATCTACAACTGCTGGTAACTTGCGAATCCAATGATCTGGCTGAGATTTCCACCGGATAGCCGGCATAATTCTGAAGAAGATGAGTGTATTTGCAAACCCTAATAGTTGACTTTGACCCCCCAAAACCCTAGGTGCCCCTGACTACTTGGGGCGCCCAAAGTTCCTAGAGATAGAATATTTTCAAGTGATTTTCATAATTTGCATTTTGCTACTTTGGTGAAACCTCTTCGTTCGATCGATGATCCTAGCTGATTGATTGATCCGATGGACCTATTGTTGGATTCACTGCGGAGCTAGAGGAATTCTGAGCAAGTTGTCTTGTATGCACAAATCCTAACAAGATCAACTAATACCTTGAAATGATGGGTGCCCTTGGCTACTTGGGGTGCCCATCTCCTCCAGAGATAGTTTTATTTTCAACTTTTTTAACCTTTCCTTTTCTCTTCACATTTTGCTCCATGTTTCGAATGCCGAGTTTTAAAAAATGACTAAGGCATGAATGGCTAGGCGCCTTGACTGGACAGGGGCACATAACATCTCCAAACTTAACCATTTTTCCTCGGTTTTCAAGATTTTCCAGCTCCCCTCCATCATTCTCCATTTCATGAAGCATCATTTGTTGTTTCTCGTTCTATTCAGTGTTTGAGACCTCAAATCTGACACTTGGTAGTGGAACATCCTCCATTGATGACCTTGGAGCTCCTGATTTAGCTTATGAAAAAGTAGAATAGACCCACCAGAGAAAAACCGATCTTTGGCGATTTTAATTTGGACCCGGCTTGAAGAGGGAAGTATTTTTAAGCCAATCAAAATTAGTTTGAACCCCTAAGAGTTAAGAACCTGACATTCCTAATTTTTTAGAAACTTTGCGCGGACATCCATTGAGAGCCACAAAACACCGGAAAAGTGTATTTTAAGAAACTTTCTATTTTTAGAAAATTTCCTAAAATTTAGGGCCGAAAAACTGAGATTTGGATTTTGTAGACAAGGTCAATTTGAGCAGACCCAGATCCTCAGATTTTGAAAATTTTGAGTTTTTGAGTTTCATGCATGACATGCAAAATCCATTTTTCGACCTTTTTGACAGTTTTTGACAAGACTTTTACCATTTCTTCAAAATGTGTAAGTGTAGCAAAAATTTTAATTTGGGGTACAACATTTGGCTTTGTCTGGGGACCATGTTGGATACTGACGACATAGTAGAACTGGGAACCTCTGGACTTTTAAAGCATAGACCGGTGCCTTATCCATTGGGCTTCAAAGTTAGCAACATTTCCTAATCACCTATTACAATACTTTTCGCTAAGTCACCTATGACAGGACTTCCTAGAATCACCTAATAGTTGGAACTTCCTTAAAAATCACCTAAAACAAGATGCCTAATCACCTAAAACATGACGAAACATTCATGGAAAGGGGAAACACAACATAACGAACACATCACGAAAATAGAAAGGAAAAGTACTCCATCTCTAAAGGATGTCATTTTTGTTTGAAAGGCTTCACTTCTCTTCTGATGGGTATTATAGGAGACAATTCTTTCAGGATGAAGATTCTCATATCTCCATGCCCTAGGCAAAGGCACCTTGACAAAAGTCAGAATATGGCGTAGAGAGGAAAACACAAATACTATTGAGCATAGTAAGCAGGAGTGGCGTCTCGATGAGGCTTGGCGATCTCGGAGGTATTCTTAGCCGAATCCGGCAGTACCGTCTCCTGGCGTTTCAAAGCGAGTGGAACCGGTAAAAGTTTCTAAGCGTCTCCTGCGTTCAGCTCCCAAAATGGAGATATATAGTCAAAAACACTGGTACTTTAACAATAAAAATTAAAATTTTACACTATTGCGGTCTGTGTCACAGCATTCGCCGAATTTCATGGTTGAAGTTCGAAATTCGGCGAACATTTTAAAAATTATAAAATTCGTTAAAATTCGCACCTACATTCGTACGAAAAATGGTGACTGTATTTTTATTACAATATATTTTCGCATAGTAGTTTTTATTAGGGTTTTTTAGCACAGTATCTCCTGCTAGCGGCTAGGGCACAACACACTTCTTCAAGGCGCGATAGCAGAGAAACGGTGGGTGAAAGGAGTTTGAACATGAGGTCCACCAGCCACTCGAGATAAGTCTAAACGCAATGACCATGTCTGGCTGACCGATTCTCTTTATTTCTTGCCGCTGGCGCTGAGAGTGTTGAATGCTGCTCTAAGTTGCGACGGCCCTGCACAAGTAGGCTGCTGCGATTTATTTGTAGTTAAAAGTGTTTTTTTATACACATTTGTTTTAAATTTTCTATCTTCAAAAAAAAATTGAAGCATGCATTCGTTCATTAAAAAGTAATATTATTTTTATTTATATTAATTTTGAAAAAAGATTAACATTTAATATATTTAAATTTAATATTATTTTTGCTTTATTTATTTATTTATTAATATTAACATTTAATAATTGAACAAATTTATTTTAAGTTTTTCTACAATTTAAACATTCATCCCTTCATTAAAAAGATTAATATTATTTTTTTATTAAAGAATTAACCTTTAATATATTTAAATTTAATATTATTTTTACTTTATTTATTTATTAATATCAATATTTAATTATTAAACAAATTTAAATATTTAAATTATTATTTTTAACTTATCAACTTAATATAACATTATTTTAGACTTTAGTATTTATAAATTATTATTTTCTGAATATATTATTTATATTAAAAAATAAAATTATATAAGGCAAAGTTAATCTTGAAGGTATTACCTCATATATATTTTTAGTTTAAAATTTTATATTTATAATTTTATTAATTTAGTATTACAATATAATTTTATTAATTCGGATTTTCTATATTATTATTGTTTACTATTTTTAATTTTAATTTGTTTAATAGTTTTTAAAATTTTAGATTTATAATTTTATTAATTTAGTATCACAGTATAATTTTATTAATTCAGATTTTCTATATATTATTAATTTTTATATTAAAAAAAAAATGGCGTCTCCAAGTACCCCCGTCTCCTATTTTTGCGTGCAGTACCGATCTTTGGTACCGATCTCCCGATACCGATTACCGGTCGGCAACTATGCTATTGAGTCATCAATTTTGTTGTTGTTCATCCTCAGAATGTCTCTAATGTTGAACTCTTCAAACCAGTCGATCACTTACCAAACTCGGTTTCTATAGTGCCGTAGGTGATCCTTTCTGACCAGGAAATATCCTTTGATTGGCTCGTCAATCAGCTCTACATCCCCTTTAACACATAGGAGTTTGATTCCCATGTCTTCGACATTTTTTAGGCGTAACAAAAGCGCCTCTTTTCAGCTTGAGTGAATTCTGATTGTAGACAATGTGCGAGTGGATGCAACTGTCCTTTAGGGGAGATGATCATTTCCCTTGCTCCTGAACTTGCAATTGAATAACCCCCATCGAACTGCATTGTCCATAACTTTGTATCCTTTGTTAATTTCTTTTCAGGACAAGCAATTTTCTTGTCTTCAGTTTCTATCTTTGATAGCGTCACATAATTACCAAGACCCATTTCTTGATATAGAATTTGGGCTACGGGGTTTGGAGATTTCACCACTATGAATTGGGATTTTTGCTCAAGTTCTATCTTGATTTTTCCCTTCTTTATCGGAATGGTTGCGGATGGCCAATCTAACTGCATTGCACCACCAAGATCTCTGCAGAAGAACAACATCTCGTAGTTGGCTGGAATGTCAGCCACTAGGATGGTCATCATTATCTTTTTTCTCTGGACAAACTGCCAACCTTACTTGAGCATCCTTCAATTGTCCGACCAATGACACCAATTTAGAGTCAAGTGAATAACACTCGTCCTGTGTCTTAGTGCACGAAAGTCCCAATGCATTCATCACTTGTAGAGGCATGGCATTGTCTGAGGCTCCTGAATCTATGATGCAATTGCTGAATTTAAATCCTCCTATATACAAAGATATATAGAAAGGTTTAGGTTTTTCTTCCGCTGGAACAAATGACTCGAGCAATGTAGGCTGAATTGAAGCTTCTTTACGTGTATTATTCTGTCCAGCTGCTCAGGATGATCACGAAGGTACTCCAACTGTGAGATCTTAACCTTGGTCTTCATCATGGAGTTTACAATGTCGAAATTTGCTAGAGATGGGTCTTGAGTAACCTTGACATTCTCATGTGAATTTATCGAAGTGGAAGTTGCAACTGCTTCCTTAATTTGTTCTTTAGCTCTCCGCCTTTCTTCTTCCTTTTGCGCTTTCAAGTGCAGAGCACATGTAAACACAAGCATTGAATGTCTTTCGTGATTTACTACAAGAGAGTAGTGGCAGAGGTCTTCATCTTCTTTAATAACGGGTTCACTTTGAAAGTATCACGGAGCAGAGTCGCCATCAAAGTTGTCCATCTGTGGTAAGACAACATTCGAACTTGGTGTAGGGACAAAATTGGAATTGGGTGCATCCTCAGTATATCCCATAATCTGGTTCATTCTTAAATTCTCAAGATATGTAGAACCGATATGTGCATCAGTCTCATGAAAAGAACAAAATACAACATTTTGTGCAGCTTCAATCGTTTGTTTTGGTGGAGTTGGCAACCATGGCCTATAATTGTTGCAAGGCTGAAAACTATTTCTCTTTGGCTGATATAGTTGCTGAGGTTGGTATTGTGGTGGTGGTAGTGCAAGCATCTCATTGGCTACTTTTTGTAGTTGGGGATCTGCAAAACTCTAAACTAGAGGTCTGATTGAATACTTCCTCATCTTGTCGGAGGTGATCATATTTTCCTCCAACTCGATGGCGTGTTCTTGTGCCTCCGTCAATTCTGTTTCTTTTGCCATCTTCAGGAAGAAGGCTATCTTTGACGGAAGAGCATTTATGAAGCAACTCATCAAAATTTCCAGTGATGGATTAAGTGTAGAAGAAAGTCATGTAACAAGAAGATTAAATCTTGCTACAAACTCCCTCATGGGCTTCTTGTACTCCATCTTTGAATTTGCAAGCTGGGCAAACAACTAATGACTGTCTTCAGTAGGCTTGAATCTTGCCAAGAATTTCTCGCTCACAATTGCCCGACTTGTAATAATGCCTGGCTCTAGGTGATTGAACCATTCGGCAACATTCCCAACAAGAGTCTCCACAAAGAGATGCGTCGCGATGTCTTCATGTGCCACATGCAACACGATGCAAGCCATTGAGAAGGCATAAATATGATCATCAGGGTGAGTGCCATCACCGTGAAACCGTGGAAAGTGCTTCCTTGATCCTTTAGGTAATTCATGATGTTTCCGCAAAGCCAAAGGTCCAATGTTGTTACCCCAAGGTAATGGGGGTGGACGTCGCTGGTTTTTTCCAGCATTATTGTTTTTATCATCCATTGCTTCTATATGGATCAGCAACAGGATGCAAGATGGTCATTCCTATGTCATAAAGCGTAAGCTTTCTTGAAGTTTTATGCCTCGTGCTCCACAGTGGGCGCCAAAAAACTATTGGCATTTCAATTCGCACCTCTAGTGTGCGAATTAGAAACAGACAACTATGCACAGATTAACTACTCTTCAAATTAGGAGGGGAAGCTCCCTCTTCGTTGATGTTGCTTAAAGAAAGTAAACTAAAACTAATTGCCAATCTTTTTGTTCAACTAAGAGCACAAGGTTATAAAACTTTAGCCGCATAGCTGAGATTTTCTCTTTTTAAACTTCAACTATGACTAAGCCTACTCTAATGACGCTTTTAACAATTCAAGTAAGTTTAGAGCTTGAGAGTTAAAAGTAAACAAGGAATTGATTCTTTGACACAAAACTCACATAAACTCACTCCCAACGCACACCTTAAGACTAATTGTAATTTAGATGCAAGCTGAAATAAAGATTATATAAGTGAAACACATAAAACTAAAACCTAAGATAGTAGATCAAAGCAACAAAGCCGGCATAAGATTTCTTTTTCTCAAATTTTAAATAACAAAGATTACACTTTTGGGACAATAGGATTGTAGCAATAACAAGCTTATAGTTTAGCAGTCAACTATAATACATTGACACAAGTAACACATAAACTAAACAATATCTTCTTACGGCAAAGATAGGCGCTAAAGCTTACTCGCCCACACTAAAGTATTTGTGCTTGAATAACAACTTGCAGGCAAAAGTAGGCTCAACAATTTGCTATCACAACGGTTAAAGAAAAATGAGCAAGGCTACCCTTATTTATACACAAGCAAAGGAGTAGGGAATCCTAAAATCTCTTTTCTTTTACAACAAGACTTGTCAACTCGCAAGCTTTATTTCTAAAACTAGAACAAGATAACTATCTAACAACCTATGAGAGCAAAAAACAGGGAAAGTCCCAACTATTAGATCTTGATTCTTTCTCTTTCACAAAGAATGGACAAGAATGAGACAAGAATAGAAAGAAAGCTTAGAGAAAGCATTGAGTTAACTGCTGCTTTTGAGTTCTATTTTTGGAAAATATTGCTGCCCCAAAGAGGTGACTCATTCACTAATAATTTGGGAAACTCTTTTTGCCAAAAGTTGATTTGTTCTTGATTTCACGTGGAGAGTGTTGCATCTTGAAAATCTTGATTTTTGTCTATAAACTCGACTAGGTTCGAAAACTATTTTGCACCAATTGCTGAAAATAGAATGCTGATTTGTCTTGAAAAAGTAATTTCTCCGAAAAAAGCTGGGACTTGGGGTTTTGTAGAGAATTTCATTTTGGAGAAACCTAGTTGATCAAATTTCAAAAAAACTGAGGATTTCCCGAAAAAGCGTGGAAAAAGCAAATTCTTGCAAACTTAAATTTTTCCAAATTTGAAGAGAATCAAGAACTAAGCGGACCCAGATGAATGAATTTTGAAAAAGATGACCCCCTTCCTCTGAAAAATGATGCCCTGGAAGAATAAAGCATTGAAAAGAGCCTCTGTGCTTTCCAATCTTGAATCCATGAAGAAAATTGAAAAAACACTACGTTTAAGCCTCCATATCTTGAAAAACAAAAAATTGTATGATTTCTCCTTTGGATGCTAACCTATAAAAAGTGAATAATGAAATTGAAAACCTTCTTTTATAGGTTTTGAGAATAAATAAAACACTTTATTCTCCAGCTTTAAATATTTTGAAGCCAATCTTGAGCAGGTTTGTCGAATGTGGACACTGTTCGGAAGATGTATGATGAGAATTGAAAATTTCACTAAGGAATGAAAACTTGGGTGCCCCTCTT
>VDFB02215645.1:0-21571 GCA_007258455.2 Sequoia sempervirens
ACACTATTATAAAATATTCTTCTAATCCAACCTTAACATCAAAGTCATTACACAAAACACTCCTAAGACATCTCTTAGTAATGATTGGATTTCATTAGATTTTATGCCCTCCGTCAAAGGAGATTACTATGAAGGAACATCTTCTAAAGAGTCTTGTGTAAGTATGACACCTTGTACTAAGAAACAACTATCTTGGTTGAAAAATAAAGGAACATCTTCTATGAGTAACCAAGAGAGTATCTTGTCGAGACTCCTCCAAAATCACTTGATATCTCTCCATCCAAGAACACGAAAGAAATGATACAACAAGAGTTCATTTTTGGTATATTATAGAGTTCATGGTCATTCTACTAATGAATGTAACGACTTAAGTGATAGAATTATACATCTTAAGGACTATGGTGCCCTTCCTTGTGTGAAGCACCTAGCTCCTCTAATACATACTAATTTTCATCAATCATCTCGACTCATCCTTTTCTTGCAAGGGTTTAGGAAGCCTTGTCCTTGTATGGCACTTGTCATTGTCTCTTTTAGCTATATGGCCACCTTCTACATGTATATATAGGAGGAAGCTTGGGTTGTGGATGACATGCCTTAAGTTGGCCCATATGTGACACACTATGTTATCTTTAGTATTGCATTTTGGGGAAACGTACCTTTCCTTCCCTCCTTTATTCATGATGTATTTTCATTCCAGAACATATGAATTTACATAGGTATTTCTAAATAATCTCTCATCTCTTCTTCTACTTTAAAGGAATTTCTCAAAGCAATGGTGTTAGCAATGACTTTAATGTGGGGGCATACATCAACACTCATGTTTCACTATGAAATTTTCTTTATCCTTGTGATGTTTCATTTTCTTGGTTATGTCATTGGGTTTGATTTCCTTTGAGAGCATGATATTTCTTTGAATTTTCCTATCTTTGAGACATTAGGCACAATTATCCCTAAGGAGATACCTTACATGAACTAAGTAAACTCCCTTGAAAAAAAAAATCCCTTACATTAATAAATGTTCATAACTACTTAATGCAACTTGTTAGGCCTTGTGAAAATTGAAGCTATCAAAGGGATAGCTTTGGTATGGTTAGTGGATGAGAAGCCTAAATGAGGGCATCAATTTCTCATTGTATGATGAGAAGCCAATACAAAGGCATGTCTTTCTCACAAAGCCACCCTTCTTGGATACTCACCCAACAAATAGCCCAAAGTTTTTTTTCCTTAGAGTAAGCATACATTTTTAAAAAAATAGCCAAGACCTAGTCCACATCTCATTGGATAGACTTTCGAGGCTTGATCCACCCCTTTTTATTTTTATTTTTGTTTTTCTCTTTCCTTTCTTTAAGTCTCTAACATTGTATTTTTCCATATCTTGTGTTGCTATTGCATATTATACACCTTCCGTGTGTCCCTTTGTGATTATGTTGGTTTGACATAGGATCTTGGATCTTGAGGGCTTAATCAGCCTCATTTTATCTTTGGCATCCTATACCATCCACCTTGGTAGACTTGGACCCCACTTGATGAATATTTGTCTACTTTAGTGTGAGTTTGACACAAGGTAATCCTCTCACTAAAGTGGGGGCTCAATGGAGCAGATAAAAATGTATCCCTTTACATTCTCACAGTTGTTTGGGGCCTCCTTGTTAAAATTGGGCTTATTTATCCTTTAATTGGTCCTATTTTGCATCCACAAGCCTAATAAATTTCATTTTTCTAAGAAAAGTCCTAATATTTAATAAATGGAACTTCATAATTTAATAATTTTGGCTATGTGTTCCATATTTAGGGACCTAGGACTCATACATCCCTTTAGGCCTATGCATCTTCCCTAAGTCTTGGCCCCAAAATACAAATGCAACATTAAAAATCATGCTTTCCAAAGTATGTGTCCTAGGTTTTAGGGCTTGGGATTCATACATCAATCTTGGTGTATGAGTCCTACTTTAACCTAGGACCTATTTTAATTGAAATTCTTGGTGTGATTTTATTTTTCTTAGTTTCAATTCTCAAATGTCAGCTTCTAGTGTTGTAATTTCAAGAAATTAAGCATAACCATTTACAAATACAAGGCTATTTCACATAGTTTCACCTAGAAATTTTGAGTCATGCATCCTAATAATTCACTAGAGCATCATAGAGTATTCAAGAGCATTCAAGAAGGAATTCACAGACAAATTTATAGAAGATTATTGTAGGAATCAAGATCCATATTATCATGTCAATGATGTAGTGCATGATACATGTTGTTGAGCTAATGCGTTGATGCAACATTGGTGATCAAGACAATATCTTATATCAATATCCAAGATCAAGATCTACATCCATTGAAGCCAATTCATGCAAGTTTCAGATCTACAATCCAAGGTTTCAACAAGGTTTGGTGAGTTGTTACATGCATTTTTTCATTCATCATTCCTTCATGCCTTTCTATTTGATTTCAAGGTTTAATTATCAAAATAGGGTTTGACAAAGGAAAACCACTATCCCCTAACAAAAGAACATTTTTATCTCTCTTGTGATGTGTGTTTTGTAGACATAGATTAATTGGACTCATTCACCCAACCTAGAAAATTAGTCCTTGATAAGACCTTTTTGACAGTGTTCAACAATGTCGAATCAAGGTTTAGAAGATTAAGAAAGATCATCGAAAGAACATATAGCAGGACTCATACGCCCAACCTAGCTTATTAGTCCCAAGAAAATATTTTATCACTAGTCAACAGACCCTGATAAGCTTTCAAAAAATTATAGATTCTACCCTGAAAAACCCTATAACAAGACTCATATGCCTAACCTGGTGTATTAGTCCTAGTGGAACCCTAAACAACTATTTTTAAAGTTTGTAGATCTTCTCTTGGCATCTTCTTTCCCCCAGGTACTTTACTGTTTGATTCTAGTTTATCAATATTTTTTCATGCTTTCAAATTCCAATGTCATATAGTGAATTTTCATAGTGCATTCAATTCCCTCTTTTAAAGCATTACTTAGTGGTGAACCCCCATCTAATTACAATAGGAATCCACTAGCCATTCCTTAATCAAGTAACTTGAGGGATCAAGTTTCTTAATGAATTAAAGTGTGAAATAGATCTAGTTCCATCTCCCAAAATGTGGAAACCATATTTCCCTTTTTTTCATGATATGATGTGCAAGTGTCATCATAGGTGCTATTTTCCAAAAAATACACCTAAACATGCTACTACAAAGGAATGCATAGGGATTCCTTGAATCATCTCTATTTTGACACAATGAACCTGAACTACTGATCTTCTGATGGTGATATCATTTCGGTAGATGATCCTTTTTCCATGAGCTTTGGATATGTTCTAGGAGTTTTATTACATATGCTACATCCCAAACCATAGATTGAGATGAGCTCCTATTGAGGAATGCAGTAGAATTATTATATTCGACTCTACAACTATAATTCTAGAGAAAGGGACATGAAAAATCGTCCCTTCTCAAAATTTCTTGTCCTCAAACAATGCAAACATGGAAGCTCTAGGATTTAAAGTACTTCCTAGGTATCATCTTCAATTGGAAATTCCTTCCAATGGACAATATACTTAGTTATATTCATGTTCCTTACATTTTTTACCCTATTATCAATCACAACTTACAAAATAAGGAGGATTTTCCCTTCAACATCAAGTGTTGATAACTCAATAGTAGGAGATATATTCAACCTAAAAACCTTATTTAGACATGAAACATGGAAGAAATTATGGATTTTTCTATCTATGAAAGGTTCTACTTCATAAGCAACTTCTCCAATCTTTTGGATTATCTTGTATGGTACATATAACTTAAGCTTGAGATTATTTGCTCCTCCTTCCCTGATGGAAGTCTTTCTATATGGATGCAATTTAATAAACACCATATCTGCAACCTCAAATGATTTTTCTATGTGCTTTCTATCTACATACATCTTTTACTAATTTTTGGCAACTTGCACATGATCCTTGAGAGTTCTCAAGATGTCTTGAATTTTATTAACCATATCACTTGCTACTGGAACTCTACTATTTGTGAGCACTAATTCTGCAAAGATTAATGCATAATATCGATAGAGGGCTCTAAATGGGGACATGCTAATGGAAATGTGATGAATTGCGTTTTAGCAATATTATCCCAAATGCAGCCATTTGATCTAGACTGCTTGTTGACTGGTGACATAGTTCCTCAAGTATCCTTCTAACCACTTGTTTATAATTTTAGATTTCTCATCAATTTGTGGATGATAACTTGTGCTAGTTTGGGTGATTTTGGTGCCTAGAAAAAGAAAAAATCCTTTCAAAAAGTGTTGTGGAAACAACTATATTTGTCACTAACAATGTTCTTGGGTAATCCATGTAACCAAAAAACTTCCTTGAAGAATAGTTCTACAACTTGTGGAGCTTTGTAGTTATTAGAGATGACAAGGAAATGAGTGTACTTGGTCAATATATCCACTACAACATAGGTACAGTCCTTACCTTGTGCTTTGGGTAATCCAGTGATGAAATCCATGGAGATACTTTTCCATTTGTGATTTGGAATGGGAAGAGGTTGTAGTAATCTGGATGGAAACTCCTTTTCCCCTTGTTCTATTACCATGTGACACATTCCAGAATGTGTAAGAAAAAATCCTCCTTAAAGCCCTTCTAGGTGAGCATTTTCCTAATCTTCTAGTAAGTTTTGTAGAATTTGGGGTGCCCTATTGTTGGCACATTATGATAAGCCTCATATATCTTCTCCTTTACCTTAGATCTTGAAACCAGGAATGCCCTATTCTTTAACAATATTAGGCCTTCCTCCACCACATACCGGTCATCTATCTCTACACATTCCCAAACATTGGTAGCAAAAGGATCCTTAGTATACTCCTCCTTGATGGAATCCTTCTCCTCCTTGATGGAATCCTTCCAATTAGTTGATGTGATGGACCCATGGCACATAGTAGATCTCCTAGAGAGTACATCTACCACAATATTCTTCTTTCCCTTGATATATTCAATATCAAAACTATATTCTTGTAGTTTTCTAACCAATTTTTTCTATTTGTCATTCAAATTTTGTTGGCTCGAGAATAATTTTAGGCTATTATTGTTTCTCTTGACAAAAAATCTTCCTCATACAAGGTAGTGATGTAATTTATCCAAGGAATGCATTATAGATAGAATTTCCGTATCATATATTTGATATCCTTTTCCATTTTCTCTCAAAATTCTACTTTCAAACTCTATGGTGTGTCCCCTCTAAGAGAGAACAACTTGAATCCCTTCACTAGAAGAATCACATTCTACAATAAATGAGAGTGAAAATTTAGGAATTGCAAGGACTAGATAAGATCTCATTACCTCTTTTAATTATTTAAAGGTCCTTTGTTTTTTTGATGTCCATTCAAAGGCTCTTTCCCTAGTCACATTGATGAGAGGTTCCACAAATTGAGAGAATCCTCTAACAAACCTCCTATAGTAGCTACACAACCCAAAGAAACCTCTTAGTTGAGATAAGTTTGTAGGAGGTGGTCAACCTAGAATGACTTGGGTCTTATGTTGATCAACATAAACTCCTTTATCACTTATGACATTTCCCAAATTTAGAATATATTTTTTGACCCAATCTCACATTTGGACATTTTTGCAAAGAGAGACTATTGTTCTAGAAGTCCCAAGACTATATCCAAGTGCTTCAAATGTTTTTCCCATGTTTTACTATAGATTAGAATATCATCAAAGAAAAAAAAACATAAAGTTCCTCAAGTGGTTACCAAAAAATGATTCATGCATTATTAGAAAGTTTTTGGAGCATTGATGAGACCAAAGGGCATAACTAGGAACTCAAAATACCCATAGTGACATCGAAAAATAGTATTTTGAACATCTTCTTCCCTAATAAAATTTGGTGGTATATGGACCTCAAATAAATCATTAAGAAGTATATCACACCATGTATTTCATCAATCAACTCATCTATCTATGGTATTGATTATTGGTTCTTAGTGGTCTTCTTGTTCAATTCATGGTAGTCTATGCATACCTATAAAGTACCATCTCTCTTCTCTACCAACACCATAGAAGATATGAAAGGGATAGAACTTGGTCTAATGTATCCCTTATCCAACATCTCCTTTATTTTTTTCTTTATCTCCTCCTTATACAACCAGGGATGGCGGTAAGGAGTGGTAGCCAATTTTGATGCTGGTTAATGCTTTATGATATGATGGAAACCTTTATCTGATTATTGTATAGGAGGCATGCCATTGAAAAAAAACTATGTTTAACCAAAATATTTTGTATATAAATATGAACTTGACCATTCTTGTTAAAGCATTAATAAGAGTCCTTTGAAATAACCAAAAAATATCAAACTAGTAAACTTGGTTATTTTGGATGATCCTTTCCATTCTCTTAGCTGATACTACTTATGGACCACCATTCGCCATTCCCTTAGGACCACATCCTTCCCATTGCCTTTGAAATTGAGCTCCATCATTTGGTATATTGTAGTGTACTCACCCAAAGAATATAACCACTACACACCCAAAATCACATCAATTTCATCCAAATCAATAACATAGAAATCATCACAGATTTATGATCTCCAAATATTATGTCCAACTTCCTGAATTTCTCCTTGTAGGGTAAGTTATTTACATCTACCAAAATGATAGTGAAGCATTCAAAATTCTCTGCTTCCAACCTCCTTATCCTCACAAGTCCTTCATCATTGAAGTTATGAGTAGCTGCTCCATAAATTAGGATAGTCACTCTTTGTCCGGAAAGGACTCCTTGGAACTTGAAAGAATGGTATCCATGTGCACTGGATAGGGATGTTAGGATAATTCCATTTTCCTTCTCTGTATCTTCTTCCTCTAGATGTATATCTTCTAAATGATGAAACTCTTCAAACCCATAGGATTTTGATTCTTTATTAGAGATGAATTCTATATTAGCTGATTTTCCTTTTTCCAAGACACTTGTGTCCAGAAACTTGTGGTTCTTTGCAAGAGAAACAAAGTTTCTTCCTTCTAATCTCATTCTTGGTCTTATTCATTCTTCTTAGGTGTGGAAGGGGAAGCTGGCTTATGAGTAGTCCAAGGATTCTTTTGGAAATTTCCTTTTGGCTTATTCCATATTGAAGGTTTTGATTTTTGCTAAGGAACATAATCCTCTAGATCAAAATCCTTTTGGATAGTATCCTAAAGTATTGAGGGGTGGAATGAGGGGTAGAATGCCTTCACCAAGCCTCTAAATTGTTCCACCAATCCTTCTATGAAGAATATGAGTGCTACTTTGAGATATTAGTTACAAGTAATAACTTTTGAAATCACAACATATTCCTTCATGCTTCCTTTTTGCTTGAGAGTAAGCCAATTCTCTAAAATGTTCTTGGGTATCTTCTCGAATCTACCAACTAATATGCTATATAATTCATCATAATATTTTATCAATTTGGCCTTGGTAGTCACAACATGGGTATATGCGGGATCATGATGGAGCCAAAAATCTGGTAATATGATGGGTATGTGTAGGATATGTGGTTGACGACCTTTTTTTCCCCTAAAATTGATGAAACAAAGAGGGTTTTTAAGGGAGATTCTCAGCTTTCTGCCAATATAAATTATGTTTTACTTTGAATTTAATAAATAATTATTATTCATTTTCTATTTGAATTATGTCTAAAGTCCTGATTGATAGGCTGATTCGAAAAAATCTATAGCTTTAAAATGGTATCACCATTTTTGAATCTAAAACATGCATCACATTCTATGATTCACATCTTATAGGATTAAAAATGAAAATTAATTTCATGAAGTTTTGACCAATTAGGTCAAACATACAAGTTTTACATTTTTAAAAGTTGTAATAAAAATTCATAATTAATTATTTGCTTGGAAAAAATTACAAAAAAAAAATGCATCACATCCGAACATGAGTCCTTTACTTATATATAAAATCTTATAAAAAATAATTATCATTTTATTATTGTTGAGGCGATTAATGAGACACCTATTTATTTTTTCCCTAAAATTTCAGTACTACTACATTGAAATTTCAAATTTTCACCAAATAGATTTGTTATTTTAAATAAACCTAGTATTTTAGAAGCTTCATTTAAATTTTCTATAGATTTTATTCTTACATATTTTTGAAATGAAATATAGATAAATTATTCAATTTTTACGTCAAATTGCCCTAACACTTTAATTTTTCTAATTTTTTGCCACTTAAGGCCTATTTTTTTCCATGATGATCCTGTACCTTCCAAATGATACCGCAATCATGATCAATTTTTTCCAAATGTAGGGTAGAAAATTTTATGGAATCTTCCTCAAACATTGTCTTGAGTGCTATATATGTATAAAGTTTTTGGAAACCATGACCTAGTAGTACTCTTCTCTAATCCATAAAAGGAGAAAATAGATAGCTTTCCTAATGAGTGCTCCAATTCTTTTGGCTTGAGGTGTGAATGGTAAGTTCTTCTTTTATTCTTCTTTATTGACATGAAATTTTTCACAAAAAAAATATCTTTGATTGAAGGGTTGAAATCCCTATACTCTTCATAAGATCTTGAGATGTCATCTTGGAGAGTAGTTACTTCCTACAACACTTCTTCCACTCCTTGAATTAACTTAGGCTTAAGAGGCCTATTGCTAAAGTTTGAACTTTGGAACTTTGGGTAGCAATCTCCTTCTCCTTCCCCTTCTCACCACTTGATTTGTTGAAGGAACCAACTCCATTAGTACTATCATTCTATTTCATTGTGTTAGTTCAAGAATCAATTGGAACATATATTTGAACATGTTGGTAAGATGATTTTTCACTTGTATCATCTCCTCAAAATTTTCTTTTTCTTCATCTTCCTCCATGGTTTCTCCTTGGTCCACTTTCTTTAGCTCTCTCCTTTGAAGACTGATCTCCCTTTCACTTGACAACATTAACCATTAGAAAAATCTACTGGATGGTAGAATATTTATTTGATAGCACTATAATGTCCCTAACATATAATTTTAACAAAAACTAATATGCAGATTGAATTAAACATGAAAAAAAATAGGCACACTAGATATTACTCCAAAAATATGAAGAAAAATCCAAAACATATGTGTATTATATTGACTACAGTTTAGAACAATGATAAAAAATTATTTACAATTATTTCCACTCATCAAATAGAAAAAGTACCAAATTTATTACAAAATATTGGAAGCTTAGATGCAATCCCTAAATGAGAATTCCCTTAGGAACCAAAGGGGTTTCATCCTTTGATTCTAGTAAACACTAGTTTTTCATCCACTGAACACAAATCCTATGGGATTTCATCCATAGAAGAAATTAGAATACAAGTTTCCCAAATTTACAAGATAATGACATAATAATTAAATGACTTTACATGAATTAGTTTCCCTATATTTATATCCTAGCATTCCTCTTAAGATATAGGTTAGGCTTGATTTACAATTATTTTTTATTAGCACCAAAGCCTTAATTTGAATTCTCAGTATAGTATATTAGGTAATATTTAAGGCCCATGCTTATCTCTTTGGAATAAGAACATCATCATGTGGACCCATCCACCACTTGCCTTGCCCTTTGCAGCTTCATGGAACTTCACCATTACTGTCGCATGATCCCACGATGTTTGATAGAATATGTTGCCATTAGTGTTGCCATTGATTTCAACCTCTGGTATGGACATGTTGAAGTGTGTATGGTGTTGAGTAGCTGTTGCATATGGTGTGTATGGTGTTGAGCAAGTGTTTCAAATACAACAGGGCTACTTGGTTTCCAAGTTCTTTTGAGAAAACTTACGTAAATATTATAGAAGGTGACTAGGAACTATTATGTATTCTGCTCCACATTTATTCATTCTTGAAGATGTGATTGAGTGGTTTGAAAGTGGTGATTATAGGTCTTTGAAGGTGTTACATCAAAATTTTCTAGTTCTAGATTGTGTGGTAGTAGAAGATATGTTTGATAGTGTAATAGTCTATCTTTGGCTTATGAAGGATATCTGGGAGAAATGAAATTTCTTTGAATTTTTCTAGGCTGAAGTTTCTTATCTTTTAAATTTGGGAATGTTTTAATATTGATTGTATCTACCTTGCATTGGATTTTTTAGTAATCAATTTTTCTACAAGCTTGGTTCATGAGTAGTATCTCTATGGAAGTTTGACTAGTTGCACATGATGATAGTATAAAATCAATTTTATGTGTTTGTGCCAATATTTTTGAATATATTTTTGGCATTGTGTAATGTTTCTACATGTTTTGTAGGATGCTTTGGATTTTTGGAACTATGAATTTAGTTGTTTGATAGTGTTAATATCAGTTTGGATGACCTAGTGTGTTAGCATTGTTTGCAGTTGAGCTTCATGGTTTGTGGAGGCCTAGTGTAGTGGGTGGTGTAGATTTGGGTCCTATTTAACCCTTTTTGTTGTCCACCTTCACTTATTTCCACCGCAGAGGTGTTTGGTGTTGATCTATTTTTTGGTTGCAAATTTGAGGTGCATACATTTCATTGGAGTCAGCCTATAGAAGGTTATTCGAGGTTGCTGAAGATATATACACAAGTCAAAATATTTAGAGATGTGTGTGGTATAGAATGATGAATGTATGATCATGTGTTGTGATTTGAGTGTGAGAAAGAATTCCTAATACTATAAGAAGTAATGAGTAGAAGGAGTCTATAGTTTAGTTTGCCATAAGTTGTTAGAGGCAGTGAGCCAAAGATTATATATGGTAAAGTGATATTGTGGTGGTTTATCCAGTTTCTCTAAGGTAGTGAAGATTCTTATAACTATTTCTTTGTAATCTAGAAGAAGTGATCTTCCTGAGCAGTGAGACTTTTTCTTTCTAGATAGTGAGTCCTCTAGGAAGTGAGCCATATACAGTGAGCATCTTGTAATCAATTTTTGTTTTCATATAGTGATTTAATCTTCATATTGGTTTTTTCCTTCTAGTGTTTTCCTCATAAATATCTGGTGCTCTATTGTAAATGTTTGTGGATGTGTTATTTCAATTGTTTACATTCATGGAAATACTCAATAAGGGATTGAAGGTTTTAATGTACAACTAATTCACCCACCTCTTAGTTGTCTTATGTGTCTAACAATTTGTATCAAAGCAGTGGTTCCTTGGAAAAATATTAACTTCTTGAGGTAGATCCGGATGGTGCATAGGAATGGTGTCAAATCTCCTATGTTTGATGGAATAAATTATGCCTTCTAGAAGGCTAGGATGGAAGAGTTTATCACTGTATTAGGGTTTATCATATGGAAATTAGTCAAAAATAGATATACTATGCCTAATACTCCTCTGACAAGTGAATATGAGATCAAGGAATATGGGAACAAGGGAAAAATGAGGAATGCTATTTTGAGTGGGCTTTTAGATTCAAAACTTGTGAAGTTGATAAGCTACAAAACTACTAAATAGGTCTTAGAGGAATTGAAAAGAATTTATGAAAGAGATGATAAGGTAAAGCAAGAAAAGATAAAAAAATTCCAAGGCCACATTTGAGTCCTTAAGGATGTCAAAGGATGAAGATATTGTAGGCTACATGCATAGGGTGGATGAAATTGTAAAATCCATAAATGGTCTTGATGGAAAGATGAAAGAAAATAAAGTTGTGAAAAAGGTATTGAGAGCTCTTCCTAAATACTATAGTGTTAAATTTATTTCTCTTAAGGAAGCTCAAAATTTGGATCAATATACTAGAGATCAATTGTTTGGTGCTTTAACTACTTTTGAATTAAAAGAGATTGACAAAGATGATCCAAGGAAAGAAACCACTTTTAAAGTTAGCAAGAAAGTGGAATAGTGAATTTGATCTGGACAATTTTAATGAAGTGGAAGCAGATTTTGTTAGAAGACTGGAAAAGGGAACTAGAAAATACATAGGTAAGTAACCTTTCAATTATTTCAAGTAAGGAAAGATAAGTCACTATGGTTCAAAATGTCTAGATAAAGTTTTAAATGACAAAAAAGATCATAAAGGTAAATCCCTCAAGAATAGTTATTATGTTAAATAAGATAGTGATGATGAGGAATCAGACTACCCGAATAATGAAAGTGATAAATGCTTGTTCATTGGTTTGAATGTTGGAACTAATTCTACTAACCTTGAGAGATGTGTAAAGGAAATTAATCTAGAAATAGGTCATAGTATTGAAGGAACTATGTTGATTTCCATTCATGCAAGAGATGGGAGAAACTACTAGATAATTGACAATAGATGTTCAAATCATATGACAGGTGATAAGAGTAAGTTTATTAAGAAATATCATGGTGGTTGTGTTAGGTTTTGTGATACATTTTCGAAGATCTGTGGAAGAGGTTCAATCAGTTTTGATAGCAAGCATAAGAAATATTATGTTCTTTACTTCAAAGGTCTCTGACATAATCTTCTCAGCGTATGAAAATGTGTAGTGGAGGATACAATTAGGTGTTTCAAGATGATAGTTGTGAGATTAGAAAAATAAGATCTAGAATCTTGGTTGTAGTAGGAAAAAGGACAAAAGGAAGTGTTTATATGGTAAGTACTTTATGAATCAAATGAATGAAAGTTTTCTATGGCCCAAAAGAATGGGTCATATCAATTTTGATAACCTAGTGAAGATCACCTCTACTCATGTTGCGAGAGGCTTTCCATGGATTACAAAGCCTATCAATGGAATCTACAAAGATTGTCAATTTGGAAAAAAAAGGAATAGGTTCAAAACTAAGGAACATTCTACTACAAGACATTTAGAGTTGGTGCATACAGACCTATGTGCACCTATTATAACAAGAATCCCACAAGGTGAAAGGTATTTTACGTTTTAATTAAATGATTGCTCTAGAATGAAATGGGTGACCTTTCTCAAAGGAAAATTAGAAGCTCTAGATAAGTTTAAAGAATTTAAATATATGGTTGACAATGAAAAGGATTTAAAAATAAAGAGCTTAAGGTCTGACAGAGGTGGAGAGTTCACCTCAAATGAGTTTAACATTTTCTGTGAAGATCATGGGATAAAAAGATATTAATTATCTCCTAGGACTACACAACAAAATGGGGTTGTGGAGAGGAAGAACAAGACAATTCAGGATGCAACAAGAACAATGTTGAAGGAATAAAATATACCAGATGTATTTTAGAGAGAAGCTATTCATATTGTAGTTTACATTCTCAATATAGGACAAACAACAATGACAAGTTCAAGTACCCCCTATGAGCTATGGTATGGAACAAATCCTACTATGAAATACCTCAGAGTGTTTGGAAGTAAATGTTATATCATGAGGGATGAAGAAAGATTAGGAAAGTTTGATGCAATACTAGATGAATGAATATTCCTGGATAATCTACAAAGAGCAATGCATATAGGTGCTACAACAAGAGACTAAAGAAAATAACCGAAAGTGCAAGTGTCAAGATGGATGAAAAATCACATCAAAACTCAGTGTTAATAGAAGGATATGAATCTAATGGAACTTGTTGATGGTTTTTTTTTTTATAGCAACAACTCATACAGAATATGATATCCTATCTCTCTTGAAAGCTAAATCTCTATCAACAAGCCTCAAGAGATAACCCCAAGGTCTCTAATGTTAGGTCTTGACAATGTAGTGAAACAACTCAAATAATACGTGAAAATGCTGGTAATCACAAGGGGCCTTACAAATGAACAATGCTGGAAGTAAAATTTCATCATATGTGAAAATATGGTGATGCTTTGATTCCCAAACTAACCTAGATTTTAAAAGAAACAATAAAAGAGATAAAGGGTTTTATAGAGATTCTAATACTAGCTAACTCCTAAGATCAATCACAACAATAATGAATGCTGCAAATGGACAAATCCTCAATAAAATCAATCTTTGCTTGATCAAGGACAAACCTACAACTAGATAGAAATGGTGCAATCTTCTAGGGAAATCTAAATATTTTTCAAACTATGAACATCCATTTACATAACCAATTATTGGCGCAATTTAAACAAGCGTCCACAATTGAACTTAGCACAAAATGAAGCCCATACTAACTTTACACAACAATCTACAATCAACAAATTGCTAAAAGTATGGACTAGAGATCGATCGACATTTTAAACATCTCACAATCATTGCAGAAGAACTGAAAATTAACATCTAACATTTGAGAATCAAGGACAAGAAACCATAAGCTTTCAAAGTACAACACAAAGCTTTCCAAATCAAAAATCCAATTGTATTAACTTCTCCAGCATTTGCATAACAATTTCCAGCCTCTCTCCTCTCATACAACTACTATCCAAAATTTACTTGCCAATTTTGGCCTTCTAACCCCTAAATCTAACTCAATCTAACCTCTTTACTACCTTTATAGATATTAAATTTTAGAATTGAAGGCCAGGATTAAATCAATCCAATGGCTATAATTTCACTTCTAGAAGCATGAGGCTATTGCACTAGGGTTTGACAGTTCTAGATACATCATCACCCAATAACATAAAAGTAGTTACATTCTTGATCAATGAGAAAATGATACACTGCCAACTTGATTAAGATGAAAATTATTGATTGGTGGAAGAAATAAACTTCATGGGATGATCATCTTTCAGAAATTCCTCCAGTTGGCCTAATTGGTGGCATAGATTCTTAGGCAGGTACATATTAAATTTGAGTTGCAATTTTGAAATCTGGTTGGTAGCTCATCCGGTACATGTTCCCATATGTAGATGGATAAACCTCTGAATTCTCCCATTTGGACACATTGTCCTATGTAGGAATCTCCTAGAAAAATAACTCTTCCTCCAAAATTATATCACATTGTAGAAAACTCCTCAAAACCTGCATACACATGAAATAACCATGAGTAAGCCCATATTTTTAAAGTATTCAACATTAAATTAGTTTCAAATTATGGACTCCTAAGGAAGCATATTTGTCCATTAAATTTTTTATTCTAAGGACAGTGTCTGGAAAACAACACTCTCAGATCAACTATCCTGCTCTCTTGTAACATTTGCAAACTACCAAATTGTTTATTCCCTTGCCCATCATTTCACATTTAATACAAAGAGGCCACCCCTTTGTGAATCTTCATCACTGTGCACTCTGACGACATGGTATTCTCTATTGAAATCATGAATTGCCCATTTTGAATATGCATGAGTTCATACTTAGCCATGAGTTGGAACGCTCCCACTTGAATATCACTAATTTCCCTGCTTCAGAACATTCTTTCCACACGATACCATATACATCTTAAAGACTATCGAATTCCCCAACTTTGATCTCTGTAAAATCAAGCTCGCACTGTGTCCCACCATACATAAACCATGGCATACATTTATTTCATCTTTTGGTTAGTCAGTGTCATGATACATTAAAGTCAGCCTTGCAAGAATAAATTGTTGTCTAGCATTTACTACGCATAGATATCCTACCATATCGGTTCTTCATACAAAATACAAGTGCTATTAACTCGCTGTAATCATTGTAAATATATTATGGAAGGGATTTTTGGTTCAAACCGATGGGCAAATATAAAAATGCTCGTTCATACTGTTTGTAATGGGTAGATCCTCATTTCGCTTAATGGTGTACCACTCTATTTTCATGTATTCGGCTCCCATGCAGATTTTTTGAGTTTTTCTCTTTCCAAGAATCCGTGCTATAATGGATTCTCTGAGCTTTAAACTCTTCAAATTTCCTCTATTGTTGTAAGGGGCGCCATCTTGAACATTCACAAACTACCTCAAAGCTGTTTTTCTACCACTTTTCATTCTTCATATGATTAAATTTGTGATCACTCCCCATGCTTACCAGTGTATTCACAATTGAAACAATCACCGATTATCTAGAACTGATCACCATTAAATATGCAACTCAAGTCTTTCTCATGCATCGTTTACCTGAATTATCCCATTATTTCATACTTTTCCTTCTTACTATTTCATTCACTTTGTTTTGTGAATCATCATCATTCGTGGATTTGGAGTATTCAAAGATTCTCCACCTTCAGGGAATTTGCCTCTTCGGGAAATTTGACCTCTCAAGGAATTCCTACATGGAAGGATTTTTTTGAATGTTGCTCACCCTTTAGGGAATATACGACTTCAGAGAATTTGTTACTTCAAGGAATTTGATAGAGTCCAGAGTACTCGATATTTATTCTTTTTATAAAATCCATTGCATGAAAAGTCCACGGTTTTCTTCTGAAATCACCTTGTTTAGTTCTTTGTTACATCGGTAATTCGTAACCTCGTTAAATTCTTTTCCTTATTCCATTGGATCTGTCAACTTTTTATCCTATAGAGATTTCCTTTTGTGCACCATCAAATGATGATTCAATATCCTCATTCGGTATCCTCATGAGTGCTCAAGAAATTTGTATCTTTGGGAATTATATGCTTTTGTGGAATCTATGTTGCACATGATTCTCTGAACCTCTACACCTTCATTGATTCCTTGCATAGTGTAGTTCAAATTATGTAATCGTCCCTTCATGACTGCATTTCATTCTAGGCCCCTTTCTTGACAATGCTATTAAATGTCCTCGAAATGCAAAGGTTGAGAGCCCCTTAGACATGGATCAAGAACCTATAAAGCATGGTTAGCACTGAACACATATATTCACTTGAACTGATAAACCATAATAATTCTACCTTCCAAACTCAGATCTTCAACGAGTGCCAATCATGCAAGTTTTTTCAAGTAATATCAATTTATACAAAATTTGCATAGCAAGGTATGAGAAGATAGAAATGGATAATCAATGAACCCATATTCACATGTCAAGTGTAAATTTACAATAGAATCAAATCCAATATCAGTGTGCAAAGAAGGCCAAACCAAAGATCAAAGAGGTGAAATGCACATGCACATAAACAAGCTTTCTCACACAATTGTGCAATAGTGACTGAAAATTCCATTTTCCAAGATTACATCAATACACATGAGCAAATAAATTAATCTCAAGAACCTCAGTAATAAATCAGTTCAATTAATCGATTCTTACAATTTTATCATTTTCAAGAAGTTTTAGGAATCTGAGGAGGTGAAGGAATTTCAGAGAATTCTGGTGGACCCAAAATTTTGCGAAGGACCGAAATCTCCAATACATAGTCTAGAACACTCCTCGTTGGATTTTCAAGAAACCCAGGGAATTCTGAAGGAGAGGGAAATTCTCAAAAACAGAAGAAAACCTAGAATTTGTCTAGAAACTTGGGATTTTCAAGGAATAACCTTAGGGGATCACTCATGGAAGAAATATGAACATCCAAAGACACCTAAAAGCAATTAAATCACACAATCAAAGGATCCAAAAGCATAAAAAACCTAGAAAGACTAGACCAAGAGAGGTTCCCTGCTTTCAGTGGGGCGTGTGCAAAAAAATGCACAACAAATGGTGACTGCTGTTGGGAAAATGCTCTAGAGCATTTTGATGAAAAAGAGGAATCATGAACCTAGAATCTTTGGTTTCAATCTCCATATCAAGCAAAAAAATCAAAATGCAAGATCAAAGAATCAAGACCAAGGGTAGACCAAACCTTCAATAACCTGAAAATCCCAATGTGTGCAAGTGAATTCATTTCCCTCCTCAAGTGATTGCAAAAACCAAGCTTAGTCTAATTAAGCTACACAAGGATTCTAACTCCAAAAGCATACTGGATAGAGCCTCACTTCTAGTCAAGCGTCTATAGCCCCGACGAGGTTATCATTGTGGTCCTCCCAAGCATAGCTCTACTGCTAGCTGGGCATCCATAGCCCCGATAGAGATACTTGGAAACTCCTAATAAGGTGAATATTTTCCTTTTTGTTTTCAATATTTTCTTTTCTATTCTTTTGATATTATTTAAGATCTTTTTAAAACTTTCCCTTTCATCTTATAATGATAGGCTCACACTCGAGGAAGGAGAGAATCATAGTGGTGCTAAAAGCGGAAATAAGATTTTCATGACTAGACCTTACAAGGAGTCAAATAGTAACTTCAAGACTCTTAAGATGTATGAAAGATATAAGATTTTAGGATACCTCGGGCTCAAGTCAAACCAATGACCCATCCTCTTCGAATCAAACATTCAAACTGCTTGATGATAACAAAAGATCTTGACCATCCATTCAAGACACATGATTAAAGTCCATCAATGAAATACTTAGAAACAATCCCAGATAATAAAATGGTTGTTGTGCAAGTAGGAAAATTCCCCAAACAGAAGGTAGAGGAACATTGAACCAAAGAAGCAATATAAAAGTAGACCCAAACCAGCCAAAGCCAAAAAACCAAAGAAAACAAAGCAACCACACTAACCAAAGCAAAGCCAAAATCAAACCTAAACTAATGCAATATAATCTAAAGAAAGCAAAAGAAAAAAATAAAACTTAAAGAAATCAGAGCAAGTTTCATTTATTCAAATCAGCAATATGCACAAAGAAACAAAAAATGACTCATAACCAAACATGATAAACTGAGACCCACACCTATTTGGATTTTTAGTGCATGGAAAAGCAGTGAGGTGAAAGTATCAGTCCTCAAGAATTCAAACTTATCTTTATACTCAACAAAATAAATCCCCAAATTACAACATTCAAACTCCATGTCAAGATTAGAAATAATTACTAACTGAGGTAACTCATTAAAGTTGTGATTCATCCATATGCAAGTTGTCTTTTCTAAACCTCCATAATCAAATTGATAAGCTTGATTCTTAGTGAGAACAAAACAACACAGGTTTTTATTTCTAAAGTAGTTTGGAATTCTTGACAATCCAATTCAGAGTGCCGATTGGTGTTGTGAAGTCTACACCATCCTGAAAGAGCTACTTCAACCAAGTAAACTCCATTAAATTTCCCTTGATTGTTCAGATGCTCCAAAGATTTTAGGACTCCTTCATTTTCAGGCCTTGTATCCCAAGTCCTATTCTAACATGGTGGCTTCCTTCCATCGAATGTTGGCCCTAGGTGTTGGTTTTCATCAAAATGTTGTTCTCTATCAAAAAATTTCCCCTAAACTTGATCATAATTGGATTGAGTTACCCTTTGGCCTACTTGGGGTTGACTATTTTGGTTCCTTAGGTAGATGACTTCGGTGGCCAACTTCTTTACTAGCTTTGTGAGTTCATACATCCTCTCCTTGTCTACAATGTTTTATGAAGGAACAACACCAACTAAATTTTGCATATAAACAGAATGGAACCCATGGTTCAAAGATAGATTAAATATCTTAGAGATATGCAAGTAACTGGGTATATCAACTTGCTGATGAGAGAATTCAGGTTGGTTCATATTTGGATGATACTTTGACATGGGTGGAGCTTTATTCTAGGGCTGACCTAGATGTGGAACCAAGGGTAATTGAGAGGCTGAACTCAACATAGGTGTTTGGTTAGCCAATGGCAAGGGTCCAGACAAGTGTTGCCTCAAATCTGTACTTACTTTAACAGTCACATCATAAGCTTCAACTAGGTTGGCGGGAGGGTTTGCTCTCCATTTCAAAAAGGTAGTTATTAAACTATCCAAAGCTTCATAATAAACTTCCTTGGCAGTGACATCATCTACAACATAAGGGTTTTGCAACCTAGCATAAGCCCTATGAAATCTATTATTGAAATCCCTATTGGTTCATTCACCTCCCTCTTGACTCTAGTAAACTGTAGAAGTAATTCCTTGGAACTGATTGGGACATCAAATTTAAGTAAAAACACAGTCTCTAATTGAAGCCAAGCAGTGATAGACCTAGCAGGAAGATGGTTATACCAATAAAATGCCTCATCCCCAAGGGAATATGGGAAAATTCTGCATGCAACATCCTCGTGATTAATTCCCCTATCCTTAAGGGTAGTTTTAAAATCCTAATATTCTCCTTTGCAGTTCTATTAGGATAATTAACATGGAATTTTAAATATAAATGTTCAGGATTCTTGGGAGTGACTTTGTAATTATTGAAGGATAATGGAGATGGGTTGTTAGCAAGAAATGCCATTAGTGGAGGTGGTGGTAGTAAAGTTTGTTTTATGGCTAGTTGAGATTGTTGGATGGGAATGGCTTCATAATCGGAAGGATATGGATTTTATGAAGATGATGATGGAAGAGATGATGGAAGCAATTGGGTGGATGATGATTCTCCTCTTCTTCTTGTCCTTCTTGACCTGGTAGAAGTTTGCAACTCTTGCAACTCTTCTTCTCTTGGTGTAGATCTAGTTCTTCTTCAAAATATTTCAGGAGAAATGGCAGATAGAAATAGATCTAGCTTGCTTATTCAGGCCCTCCCTCTAGTGCCAATCTATTGATGGTGTTTTCTGCACAACAACAACTTAGACAGAATATGATATCCTATCTCTCTTGAAATGTAAATCTCTATCAAAAAGCCTCAAGAGATAACCCCAAGGTCTCTAATGTCAGGTCTTGAAAATGTAGTGAAACAACTTAGATAATTTGTGAAAATGCTAGTAATCACAAGGATCCTTACAAATGAAAAATTTTGGAAGTAAACTTTCATCAGATGTGACAATATGGTGATGCTTTGATCCTAAAATAAACCATATTTTAAAAGAAATAGCAAAAAAGATAAAGGATTTTAGAGAGATTCTAATACTAGCTAACTCCTAAGATCAAACACAACAATAATGAATGTTGCATATGGATAGATCCCCAATAAAACTGATCTCTACTTGATCAAGGACAAACCTACAATTACATAAAAATGGTGAAATATTCTAAGGAAATCTAAAGATTTTCAGACTATGAACATCCATCTACATACCCAATTACTGACACAATGTAAACAAGCATCCATGGTTGAACTTAGCACAAAATGAGGACTAGACTAACTTTACACAACAATCTACAATCAGAAAATTGCTAAAAGTATGGTCCAAAGATCAATCAACATTTTAAACATCTCACCATCATTACAAAAGAATTGGAAACTAAAATCTAACATTTGAGAATCAAGGACAAGAAATCATAAAATTTCAAAGTATAACACAAAGCTTCTTGAATCAAAAATCCAATTGCATTAACTTCTCCAAGATTTACATAACAATTTCTATCCTCTCCTCTCCTACAACTACTATCTAAAATTTACTTGCCAATTCTAGCCTTCTAACCCCTAAATCTAACTTAGTCTAACCACTTTACTAGTGAGAAGGAACTAGCCTTTATAGATATTACATTTTATAATTGAAGGCTAGGATTAAATCAATCCAATGGTTGTAATTGCAGTTCTAGAAGCATGAGGGTATTGCACTAGAGTTTGACAGTTCTTGATACATCATCATCCAATAGCATAAAAGTAGTTACATTCTTGATCGATGAGAAATTGATACTCTGCCAGCTTGATTAAGCTAAAAATTTTAATTGGTGAAAGAAAACAACTTCATGTGACGATCATCTTCCATAAATTCCTCCAGTTGGCCTAGTTGGTGGCATGCATTCTTAGGAAGGTGCATATTTAATTTGAGTTGCAATTTTGAAATCTCCCTGGTAGCTCATCTGGTACACGTTCCCATATGTAGATGGATAAACCTCTGAATTATCCCCTTTGGACACATTTTCCTATGTAGGAATCTCCAAGAAAAATAACTCTTCCTCCAAAATTATATCACCTTGTAG
>VDFB02215646.1:0-10744 GCA_007258455.2 Sequoia sempervirens
AAATAATAGTTTTGATGATCATGATGAATTGGACAAGAATGTACAACACAGTCATAATAGTTGTGTTGAAGTTGAGGTAATATAATAGTTGAATTATTTGTCCCAATGTTTTGTCATTCTTCATGCTTAAAATGTTCTTTCGGACAAAAAATTATAGCTTAAATGCATTCTTTAAATTGTAAGTTAATTTGTCCCAATGTTTTGTCATTCTTCTTTTGGACAAAAATTTATAACTTTTGCATTCTAAATACTTGAATTATACTAATTTTTGCATGATGATTAAACCACATATAGAGCAATTATATGAAAGCATAACAAAAAGAAAAAGGCTATGTTAATAGAGCTCTCTGCAAAGTTGTACAACTTTGTGTCAATGTTGATAGTGATTATGATGATGAACTTGACGAGCATGTGCATGATATTCATAGTAGTAGTCGTGTTGAACTCAAGGTGAGTGCTATGAAACCACATGCAAGTAAGTACTATTCAAGTAATTAATGGTTGTTTTATTATGTAAATAAGGGTAATCATTACCTATTTGATAGAAGCTGGTTAGAATAGTAGTGAAGTTTTAATTATAAGGGAGAACATATTACATATGGAAGCTTAGAGCTTAGCTGTAATAAAGTGCATACATATATTTTGACAATGCATTAGCACACATTGTGTGTTCAAGGATGTCATGGTCCTTAGATGGGGGGAGTACTTCATTTCCAATTCATGCCTCTTTCTAGAGTACTCGTACAATCTAGCACTAATGTAGTATTTCCCTCCATTATTTTGTGCCTCACAATGGGTTAGATTTTTTTTAGAGTAAAAATTTGCTTCTTTGTTATTCAACAAAATTAGGAAAAGCACATACAAAAATTGATTTGTTCCAAGACATAAGACATTACATACAGTTCTTAAAAACAATGTAATGTGTGTTTTATATCTCAATATAATGTGTATTTTTTTGTTTTTACAGACATTTATTGATAAACTCCTGTAGACATCTAAATTTGGACACTTAATTTATCCAAATTCATCCCCTTTCATCGTATTTTCGTTAATTAAGTAATACTGCTATTATTTAATTAATAACTTTAATTCATCTAATCCCTAAGGTATCTAGTTAAATAATTAAATACCTTCCCCAATTCATCGAATGAAATGAATAAATATCACATTTATTTAATTTCCCTTATGTCACATCCTCCATCATCCTTATCTAATCCTAATTAATCTTCTAATCTCATCATTAGGGATGTGCACATGCCTAATTCTTGATTAGGATGTGTCACATCCTCCAACTTTTGCAAGTTGGCCTCTAACCTCTCTTAGCCACCTAACCCTCCTCTAATCCTTCATTAACTAGCCTAATCAACCTCTCAAGGAATTTTTAATTCCTTTTATCCTTCCAAGGAATATTAAATTCCTTTTCTCTTCCCCATGTAAATCTTTAATTCACATTTAATCCCCACTCAACAATTTTCACAATTTTAAAATCACATGTCTCTTACATGTTCCCCACTCAACAATCTTTAATTCACATTTAATCCCCCAATGCACCCTTTGGAATTTAAAATTCCTTCTCTCATCCCCATGAGAATATTTGAGGAATTTTTAATTCCCCACATGTCCTCTCACCCCCATGGGGATAAGGAGGAATCCCAAGGTCATGTCTTATCCTTCCACCTCATGTCCACCTCACCTTTTAGGGCTATATCACATGCCACATGTCAAGATGTGAGGGCTTGTGAGTTCTCAACTCACCTTAGCCCTACATCTTGATCATTGGTGGCTCAATCTTGGCCATCCATTTTCCCTAGAGATTTCCAAAATCTCTATAAATACCCCCCTTTTCTCTCATTTAGGAGAGAGATCATTTTGCTAGCCAAACTCTTGCAATTTTGTTTCTCAATCTACACTTAGCCATTTGCATCCATTTTGTTCAACCATCTTGCATCTCACACTTCACATCTTGCATCTACTTGCCATCAAGGAGCATACATCTCATCTACAATCGAAGGGCCAACCAAAGAACAACTCTACAAGGTAAAAGGTTCCATTTTTATGTTGTTGAATTCATCATTCGCCCAATCTTGAAGTGTAGGATGTTTTTAGTTGTTATTTGCACTCTCTTTAGTTTGTTGCTCATCTTTTTAATGACTATAAATCCCCTATCACATTTCTGGCACGCCCGGTGGGACCCACAAATGGGTCTTTTTCTTTCACGTTTGTTGTTTTTGACATTTTCGCAGGTTCAGGTTACAGAGTGGCGGACCTGACCTCTCCGGTGGTGGACCTGACCTCCAATGGCGGACCTAACCTCTCCAGTGGCGGACCTGACCTCCGGTAGCAGACTTGACCTCTCCGGTGGTGGACTTGACCTTCGATGGCCGACCTGACCTCTCCAATGGCAGACCTGACCTCATGCTTTGGAAGACCTGACCCCGGTGGTGGACCTGACCTCTCCGGTGGCAGACCTGACCCCGGTGGCGGACCTGACCCCGATGGCGGACCTGACCTCCCGAAGGTGAAATTTCAAGTTTTTACCAATTTTTCTTTGATAAATTAGGCACATAGTTTAATTATAGGGGTCAACAAACCTTGTTTGGCATGCTTGTGGAATGCTATTTGACATATCCAATGCCCTTGTGCCATTTGGCCATCCTAGGTGACGAGAAATCATAGCTTTCCAAGTCCTTTGAGTCACCCTATTTTCATTTTCTTAGTGGGACTTGCTTGGGGATTTCATCACCCCAAGGGATGATTCCAACCACGCGTACTAACGGGGTATATAAAGGGAGAGGGAAAGTTGTACCTCAATCCAACCATGTTGTAATTGGCGGGCAATACGACGTGAAGACTTGGTCTGAGGCCTTAGTATCTCTCGCTAAGGTTCCCTACCTTAATGCTTTTGTAAATTGTGTTGATGTTCATGCTTGGGCCTCCTACTGCACGGTGTATATTTCCAGAACCTCTTAGCAAACTACAGCCCATCCTAGAGTAGAAGACTTTGTTGGCCATAATTCGCTTTCTACTAATCTTAGGGTTGTGTTGTCTCGAATTGTCTTTTCTCTGCAAAAACAGCCATTTTCGGGCTTTAGCCAAATATTTTACTCACTGTTTGTTATATTTTAGTCCTTTTGCCTTACCTAATTCATCAAAAAATCAAGCTTAAACTTATCCTTTGGTGGACCTGACCTCATGCTTTTGCGGACCTGACCTTATCCTTTGGCAGACTTGACCCCATCCTTTGGCGGACCTGACCTCATGCTGTGGCGGACCTGACCACATGTTGTGGTGGACCTGACCTCATGTTGTGGTGGACTTGACCTTCTGCTCTTTCTTCTCAAGGCTTCCATTTCCACACTGTTTATCCAATTGACTTCGTTCAAAGACAGTTCTCATTTTTTTGTGCTCTTTCCAACGACATATACCACTTCATACTTTGGAGAAGATGGACGGGGCACCTTTTTCTTCCCCATCTGCCTCCTTAAGGGGGGCATACCCTGCCATTCTCTCCGTTTACTTGTTCTGAGTAAATGTTCATCCATTTAACACATCCTTTCATCATTCTGAACTCTCCTATCATTTCAATCATCCGTTTACTCGTTCCGAGCAAACCTTCATCCATTTAACACATCCTTTCATCATTTTGAACTCTCCTTCTATCATTTCAATCATCTGTTTACTCGTTTTGAGTAAACCTTCATCCATTTAACACAGTCTTTCATCATTCCAAACTCTCCTTCTATCATTTCGATCATCCGTTTACTCGTTCTGAGTAAACCTTCATCCATTTAACACAGACTTTCATCATTCCAAACTCTCCTTCTATCATTTCGATCATCCGTTTACTCGTTCCGAGTAAACGTTCATCCATTTAACACATCCTTTCATCATTTTGAACTCTCATTCTATCATTCTGATCATCTGTTTACTCGTTTTGAGCATTTCTATCATCCATTTCTCCAATCAAATTATCGTTTTCCCCATCCAAATCCCCTGAACTTCGTCTCGGGTTATTATCCAAATTGACCTAAGTATCTGATCTGATTGTCATCAACAACATCCTCTTAGGATTGTCATCCATCCTAAGTTGATCATCATTGTCAGCCCAATCAATCCATTTTCAATCTCAAAGTGGATTCGGTGCTGCAATCATACATTTATCCTTTAATTCGATCAATCAGCATCCTAAGTCACCTAGGATAATCTCTGAACGGGGTTTAGAATCCCTTCCATCATCCTATCCAATCCATCATTCGATCATCGATCAGTTTTATCCAATCTAATCACATCCTTATCAAATCACCTTTGACCCAATCAATCTACTTCCATCTCGAAGCAAATTAGGTGTCGTAATCATCCTTTGATAATCAAATCCAATCATCTAAAGCAATCCCATCACATCATCCAATCATCCTAATCTGAGCTTTAATCCAATCCCGATCTGAGCTTGCCCTAAATCCTGATTTGAGCTTTGGTCCATTTCCATCCAAAATCTTTATCCATCCTCTTTATCCTTTCATCATCATGAATTCTTATCCTCTATCAATAGTGGTCAAGGGAAACCCTAATTATGTCAACGATGATAACGAAAGTCTTGTCGATCAAGAAGAAAGTGACATAGATCCCCTTGACACTATCATTGCTAGTAAGTTTTCTCCACCTACTCTCCAAAATCCAATCACCCCTTTGAGTTATCTTGTTATTTCTTCATCCATGCCTAATCATGCTCCCTATGCTACCTATGACAAGGTATATCCATCATATTCATCATATCCTTCACCTACATCATCCTCTTATCCTAGTCTGCCATCACAATACCCCTATCCTAATCCCCCGTCCATATCCTCATATCTTAATCCTTCATCCGCATATACCCCCTACCCTAATCTTCCATACCAATCTCCTCACCCTAATCCTACATTCACACCTTCCTATTCTAATCCAACATCCACACCAACCTATCCTTATCCTAATCCAACATCCACACCAACCTATCTCAATCCACCACATCAATCTTCCCATCATAATCCACCACCCCCATACCCTTACTGCAACCCACCACCCACATCCTCATGTCATGGTTCACCATTCCAATATCCCTATCTTAACCCTTCATCTAATCTTAATCCCCCATCTATTCCCATGTTTGCATCCAATCCCATTCCCCCATCTAATCCTAGTTCACCAATCTCTAGTCCTAATCCCCCACCAACCCATAATCCCTCATACACTCCTACCACACCATCTCAACCTAGAGTATGCAAGTCTCTCATTTCAAGAGTTCTCCAAGGACTTATAACAAAGAAGACATCTCCCACTCCACACCTTGAAATTGTGGAATCATGCCAAACCAAGCCATCATCCACGGTCATTAGTGACGAAACCCTTCTCCACCCAAAACCTATCATTGATAATACCACCCCTAGCATCACTCAAACCATCTAAACCATCACATCCTATGAATCCACTGAGCCCCCATCTCCTACCATCACATCTATCGAATCCATTGAACACCCATCTCCTACTCTAAGAGTCGTCGAACCCATTGCCGACACCCAAATCCAATGCACTTCTTCCACTCCTTGTGTCACTAAAACCCATTATGATGACTGCATTAAATCCTTCATCCCTCCATCCTCCCCACTTAAAGAGTCCCACCATGACTCCATTATCATGCCTCTTGCACATGATGAGTCATGCCAAGTGCCTGATCTAAAGCATGCCGACATATCCCCTTCTCCAGATTAAGATCCTACCATCCCATCTAGTCCACCTCAAGATCACAGTCCCCCATCCATTCTACCCCATGATCCCTTTGCCATCCAAGCTTCCACCGCTCCATCTCCATCCCCATCGCATGTTCCCACTACCATAAGCTCAGATCCTATCATATCCATTGATCCCTCTCCTGATACCACCCATCCAAATGTTGCTATCCCATCATCTCCTTCTCAAGATCCCCCATCATCACCTAAAAATGCTATCCCCACACCGCTTGCATATCCCCTTGGTAGTCTCACATTCTTCCATGGTGGCCTCCTTGCAGAAGAAACACATAGTATATATACCACCCATCACCCCCCACCTAATAATGGACTCGCATCATGTTTTCAGAATAACAAAAATCCTATCATGGATCGAATGCTCAAGAACATGAACTATCAAGGAAAAGGTCTACGCCTTCACGAGCAAGGTATTTTAAGCCCATCCAAGTCAAAGAACAAATCTGCATGCAAGGTCTTGGATCTATTTCCCGAGATTCGCAATCTAAAGATGTTGGTACAACCTCTAGACGTCCTCAAAGATCCTTTTCCAAAAGCACTTTTGGCTCTGCCTATCGCTCCACTAAATCATATGTTGCCATCCCTCCTCCTCTATCGTATCACCTCAAAACAACCATCCATATTCCTCCTTCATCTGCTCCATCCATTTTGGGTCCTTACTGTATACCTTGATATTTTATGCTACTCTAAATGTGTGAATCTAACTAAGAAACATGAAAGACAAAACACCAAGGACACCTCAAGATTAGCCAAAAGAGAGTTACAACGAAAAGGAATGCAAATAAAATGAAACACAAACACTTTTACCTCCCTTGTTGTTGAAACTTCTTTGATTGGCCCTTGCTTGGATTGGTTGTGTGCTCCTTAGATGATAGATTGAGTGATTAAAATGCAAGCTTCAATATGCAAAATGATGGACAAAAGATGGTTGAATGATCTAAAATGACTTGGACAGCATGTAGTTGTGAGAGTGCAAAGTGTTGTGAAGGCAAAATGGCAGCATAAGGTTATGAAAATCAAAAGTGTTGTGGAGAAGGAAATTTAGCAGCATGAGGTTGCTCAAATGAAGAAGTGTTGTGGAAATGCCCTTGAGGAGGGGGTATTTATAGAGAATTTGAATTCTCTAGAGAATTCAAGGGTCAAGATTGCTCCAACAAGGCCAAGATGAAGGGCTATGGTGGGTTGAGAACCCACAAGCCCTCACATCTTGACATGTGGAGGGTGAAGTGGACAAGGGGACATGAGGTGGAGATGAGTTGTCAAAAGGTACATGAGGTGGAAAAGGACATGCACCTTGGGGGATGAGAGGATTTCCACAAAAAGGGATTTCTTGTCCCCAAGTGGGAGTGAAAGGGACATTTGAGGAATTTTGGAATTCCTCAAAAATCTACATGGGAAAAGGAAAGGTTGGGGATAAATGTGAATTAAAAATTCACATTCTAGGATGATCTAGAGGGTAAAAGGTGGGCTCCAAAAGGTGGGACTTGGTCACATGTGGAGATTGTGACAAGTCCAAGGTTGGTCACATGTGGAGATTGTGACAAGTCCAAGGTTCTAGAAGCCTTGGAAGGATGGAATGTGAATTAAAAATTCACATATAAAAGAGGGGAATCTAGGAAGAATAAAAAGGAATTAAAAATTCCTTGGAGAATGATTAGGCTTAATTAATTTATAATTAGAGGATAATTAGGGGCTAATTAGGATTAAAAGCCAACTTGCAAAAGTTGGAGGATGTGACACATCCTAATCAAGGATTAGGCATGTGCACATCCTTAATGAAAAGATTAAGAAATGGATTAAGATTTGATGAAAAAGACATGTGAGGAATTAAATAAATGTAATATTTATTTAATTTATTTGAAGAAAAGAGGATTAAGGAGGGTAAGGTATTTAATTATTAATTAAATACCTTAGGGATTTGGCAGAATTAAAGATATTAATTAAATAATATTAATATTATTTAATTAACTGGAATAAGAAGAGATGTTGGAGCGAAAAGTGATAAATTTGGATAAATTAAATTGTCCAAATTTGGATGTCTACATTTGCCCCTCTTTATGAGATGGTGTTCTGAAAATATTTATCATTTCAAAGAATATTAAACTTATAGAACCTAGAAGAAGATGGATTTAGATTGGAAGAAAGATGCAGTCATTCAAAGAATTGACTAGGAAGGAAGATGATGGGGGTGAAGATGAAGAGTTAGGGATGAAGGATGCCCCCTCGAGAGGACATGCGGGTTCAAGAGAACACGGGTGGGCTCTCGAAATAGATGATGTGATGCAAGGGGAGATGAGGAAGATGATGCAAGGTGATGGGGCAGAGAGTAAGTGATATGGAAATGGATGAAGCACAAATGGATTTGAGGACAAAAGGTGATGTTGCCCCAGTCAAGGTACAAGCCAAAATGGGTAGGATAGGGAGGAATACATCCCGATGATGATGATGAAAGTGTTGTTGATGAGGGAGTGATACATCCCAAAATAACACGAGGATAGGGAAGGATACATCCCACTGAGTGGTATTGATGAGGGAATGATACATCCCAAAACACCACTAAAGGATAGGGAGGAATACCTCCCGATGATGATGAAAGTGTTGTTGATTAGGGAAGGATACATCCCAAAACAACACCGAAGGGATAGGGAATGATAATAATGGATGATGATGATGATGGGGGGTCAAAGATAGTAACGAGACTGGGGACAAGACCAAGGATATGATTAGGTGATTCAGGCTAAGTGGAATGGATGGAGATTGGATAGAGATAAGGATGAAGGATGAATGATGAATGGATGGGGGGATATATGCAAGACGATAGAATGGAGAATGAGATGCAATTCTAAATACAATTTATCATCTTTGGAGCACTGGTTTTTGCTATAGCATCAAACACAAGACACCAGGGTATGAAGAACCAAGGCGTAATTGTGTCTAATGCATCAAATAAACATAACAGACAAGAAGGCTATCCCAACACCCCAAGGTCAGAAAGACCTTGGTCGGGCCAGGTATTGAGATAACCACAAGCACAAAAGGATGCCCCAGTATAACACAAGACCTCAGGGATCTTGGTGGGTACTACGTGGGACAACCAAGAAGACACAAATAGACATAAAAAGATCAAGATATGTCCCTATGTTGACCAATCAAAACACACCATAATATGATGGATTATGGCGGTCTTGACAAGTGATGATAGGGAGCTCAAATGATAAACAAAAGGCAAAAGCATCAAAAGATCACAATCAATTTCAAACGTCCATTGCCATAGGATCAAGGGGATGGATTGGATTGATGAGGTCTGTTAGGAAGGATGCATCCTGTTGAGACCAAAGATGATGGATACGAAACTAAAAGATCGTTATGACGCAGGATGTTCAAAAATTGATTGGATGTCATGATACAAGTGGATCTCATTTGTGAAGAACTGGCTAGATAAGGACATAGCTTGATGACACGACACAAGGGAGACAAGACATGGGACTGACAAAACCTAAAGACCTAGGGGCTCGGGGGCCGATCAAAGATTAGCCTTGCCTACGTGAAAGCGCAGAGCCCTCGTAGTTCGACTAAAGACCGACAACAAATGATGGATGAAAGAGGATGAGATGACCCTAGATAAAAATGATTGGACTGACACGATGGGACAAGATAGATGAATGATGAAGTGATAAGATAGATGATGTTGGACGATAGTGACTATAGAAAGCTCAGGGATGGGATAGTTAGCCAAATCATCAAAGATGAAGTGGGCAAATGACATGCCATATAGATGAATGGTGAAATGATGAATGATGAGATAGAAAAGATGTGCAAAAGAAGCATAAGTGATGACGATAAGATGGATGACATTGGATTGCATGGGGTAAAGCCTATAGCGAGATACCAGTGATGACGATAAGATGGATGACAAGGGATTAGGAGATGGGATGATGATAAAGATGGAAGATTGGATAAAGATATAGGATAGGGATGGGGGAGGAAAAAGGATTGTTTGGGTGGATTGGATAGAGGGATAAGGATTTGGATGAGGAAAATGTGACCAAATGGATAGATGACTGATTCTTGGAGCAGGTGGAAGATGACTCAGAATGAGTAAATGATTGATCAAGATTATGGAATGGGAGTTTGAAATGATAGGAGGTTTGATGGATGTTTGGGATGATAGGAGGTTCGATGAAGTGTTGAGAAAATAGATGAAAGTTGGAAGCAAATGAATAGTTACATGAAATGAGTGAATAGATTGATTAGAATGGATGAATGGGACAAAATTGAAGAAGATGGAGGGAGGGATCTTAAGACTTTGTTGCAGATGAATGAAAGCTCAGATTAGGGGTTTGGCTAAGCTCAGATTGGGATAAGATTAAAGCTCAGATGAGGATTGGATCGAAGACTAGAATGATTGAAGGATATGATTGAAGTAATTCTACACCGAGTTCCGGGGCTTTAAGGGACGTAAGGTGTTGACAAGCAGATTTTTCCAAATTTGGCAATTTTCAAAAATTGTCAAATTTTGCCATTTTAGGAAACTTCATGGTCGTATGTTTGAGAGTCCGAATTTTTTTCAAGAAATACCTATTGGTGAGATAGGATGAATTGCCAACTAACATCCCAGATTCGAGATATGCATGTTGAGTTATGAGCAAACATAATTTTTCAAAAAACATTAAATTGGGATTTTAGGGGTCAAGATGAAACTTTGAGGCCCCAAAAATGGGTCAAAACGGAGTCCAACCAGTTTTTATTAAAATAGTTGGGAATCCACTCGTTAGCTCATAACGCAACCACCTGTCAAATTTCAGCTCAAACGGACACCCGAGTCAAAAGTTATGGCCTCCGGAAGTGTCAGGGTAAAAATCAAAAATCGATTTTGAAAAATCGAAGACATGGGTTTTGTTCGCGGAGGAAAATGAGGAACTGGGTCGAAATTAGTTTGGAAAAAAAATCCAAATTTAGCG
>VDFB02215648.1:0-14193 GCA_007258455.2 Sequoia sempervirens
TGTTTGCTTTGAATTCAGTGTTTGGCAAGCTAGATGGTTGTCTTCTCCCCTCACACCCTTTGGCAATCTTGGGTCAGCAAAAACATCTTGAGCTTTACACCTTTCTTTTCAAACATACCTTTTTAGAGCCTGACCTACCTAATGAGAAACATTTTGCACTAGAGAACTTATAGGTGACCCAAGCGGTACTTTCATTCTAGATTGCTAGAGAAATATTTTGTGGGTGTGAGGAAAGTTCATCATCCCGCCAAGTACTGCTAGCCTATGTTTACATATTCTCCCTCAGTATCCTTGTGATGTGTAAAAACTCGTAAGGGCTGGGAGGTTCTTAATTGAACAAAATGTTACATTTATAGGGGCCCGAAAATAATATCCTCAAAACATTACTGAGAGAAAAATTGTTTTAGAAGCCACCCTATTATCCACAAACATTCTTTGAAAGTGGTGCATTAGAATTTACTTCTAAGAAGTTACTTGCCATGTCTGACTATAAGCTCGTACCATAAGTTGTATGTAAAATCACCCCTTTGGGGCATGAGGTAGGCCTACATAAAATAATTGTTTCTATCCACTAGGGTTGTAAATGATTTTCTATGTTAAACTTTCCAAATACAGTTAAAAAAATTGACATCAAAATTTGTGCTTGATCTAAAAAGAAAACATCTAAGTAAACACACAACATGATGGTTCAATCACAAACCCTTTGACTTAGTGTATACTTGTGAAAGAATCCCTATGTTTGAACTCCTTGAAAGGATTTTTCCTTAAAGGTTTCTGAATATTCTAGCTTTAATTTCAGCTTACATTGATCAAAGTAAACATTTGGGAACTATGGCTTGGTTGTTGTGATTTCACAACTTAAGCTATGGACATGAAGGTCACATAAGTAAATGCTTGTTGATTCAATCCAACTATTGTTTTATCACTTGCCATACACCAAACATGGAGAAATTGAGAGAAAAACCAAATTAAACTTGCAAAATATCTAGGAAAAGATTGTCCAAAACTAGAAACAAAACACACAGAAACCACATTGGCACAAAATTCTAGTGCAAGTTATCACAGTTTTTGAGCAATTGCAAAAAAATTATTGCATTTGTACAAAAATTCAATGCAGTTGCCACAGTTCTTTAGAAGTATCCAAAATTTCATTGTATTTGCTCTCTATCCCAAAAAAGCTACTAATGAAAATTAGTTGCATTTGAAAAAAAAGAGCACTTGTTGCAAGGACCGCACACTTGATTTTATTTCCTTTCATTTTCTTCTAAGAAACTAGTGCACTTTCTACTAAGATCCTTGCATTTACCAAAAGATGTTCACTTTTGTCTAAGAAAATATTGCATTTGACAGAAACACACAAATAGTTGCACTTTCCATTCTAGCTCACACTTGCTTTTCTGAAACCTAAGCACTTGTCACATTTTTGGCCACACTTGATAAATCTCGCCACTTTTTCTCATAGTCTTGTGTATTTCACTCGAAAACCAGCACTATTGCTTCATCCTACTAAAACTTGGGGAAAAGAAAATAAGGTTGTTTATAGGATCATTGTTTGAACAAAACGATTGGAAAACTAGATAAGTCATGTAGTTCCTCATCCATTATTTCCATACTACTTATTAGAAATAAAAAAAAACCATTGGGATCATTCCTTCACTTAGACATCTATGATATCAAAAATTACTTGGAACTCGTAGATAGTTCAAGTAAGCTTTCCCGCAACATATCCTCTAGAAAAGGAGGTGAAATGTCAACCCTAATTCCTCAAAATTTTGATTTTTGAAAAGTACCACCATTACAAAACAACACTCCAACCTTAGGGTCTTGAGCTTCATAGAAACCATCTCAAAACACTATCACACCTTATGACCATTTGGTGACTGACTGCTTTGGTTCAACAACCAAACCTTACACAAACAATCATACAACCACACTTCAAACTACTTGAAGGAGCATAAACATATATCGTTAGTATTTTAAGAAGCTTTATATTTGAGACAAAAGAAACACCAAACTAGTGGATAAATGCAACGAATATCTTAGATAAAGAAGAGAGGATAGCAGACCTAGTAGTCGGAAGACCCATGTTACCACCTCCGACATGGAAATAGGTATGATCCTCTTAGAAATATAAACTAAGTGAACTTATGATAGGGTATTGAGTATCAAAAAATACCCAAAACATGTCAATCTATTACACAAATTACTCTTATCAAGGGTCACAACATCAAATAGGTCAACAACATCAAGGGTTTCAAAATAACCATCAAGGAATAAGTCTAGAACATCAAATCACCCTAAATAAAATTGAGAGTTCTTGAGGAACTTAAACAAAATTGAAATTCAACATATCACCAATTCCATGTGCAACATCAAAACATTACATATCCACAATAAACATACATCATTCCACAAAAACCTTAATATCCACATCAACAACACTTCCAATATCCGCAATATCAAAGAGTTCCACAACACCAAGGTGTGCCTCAAAATCAAGATGAAAGGATTCCTCAAGTTCAATATCAAGGTGCACCCCACCCTCAAGGTACCTACAACACACAAAAAGGACTTAACCCTCCTTATACACAACATGGTTATCAAGTGTCCATGCCTTCACAAAAATGCACTTATTATCAAGAAAACGTCATTGGAATACAAGGTTATAACATCCTTCCAAACCAAATGAACACACCTATTGATGATATAACCTTGCAGTTACAAAATAAAAACAAACTTGATTACTAAAATAACCAATTGAACAACCAACAAAAAAATCAAGAGCAAAAAAATTAGGGAGGGAAATAGAGGGAATACAATAAACCAATAAGGAAATTCACCCCTTTGGGAGATACTTTAGAGGTAATTATGCACAAACTAGTACAATAGGACCTTATAAAAATCAATAACAGTCCAACTTATGGTGAACCAAACTTTAAACTGCTTGGGCATAGATTGTATGAATGATGTGAGTTCCAAAAAATCAAAGGTCATGATACATCATAATGTGTTACACTCAAAAATCTCATCCAAGACCTTATTGATCAAGGAGAAATAACTATTAAAAATGATGTTCAAGGCTCAAAAACTAACGCGAAAAAATGATCAAGAGCTATCTATCGCAGATCACATTGACAATGTCTCTACATCATCTAGTGAGGAAGAGGACATAAATCAAGTATTTAATCCCAAGCACGATCAAACTCAATCACCCACTTGAGTCTAGTAATGATCATGTCCAAGATATATTGACATCATCCAACCTCATGGTAGTACATATTCATAATCAAGAGACTCTTAATCCAACACTTATTCCAAATGCAAAAAATCTAATCCAAGAGTTATCACCCATATGCCCACATTTTGAGGAAATCCAAGGATCCTTTACAAGCAATCCGTTATTTGAAATTGATCCATGTCAAGAATGTGATCTGAAGCATATCAAAGATAATACCACACAAAGTCAAGATCAAGAATCCCTATCATCAAAATACTACAATGACTTGGCATATATCTTCCAAAACATCCAAAGTTTTCTAAAAGAAGAACAAATCCATATGTCAAGCAAACATACATCTACCCATGAGATGATTACTCCTAGTGGGCATGTAGATGATCTTCATCCAAAACAAGAGTCTCATACTCTTGATATCATTAGCAAGGAACAAGAGTCGCCTACTCTTAACATCTTTACACTTGATCAAAGCACATCAAGATCTATAAACATATCTAAAATTGATAAAAAAGAAGCATTAAAATTAGAAACATCCTCTAGGTAGGTTGAGGAAATCAAGCATAAAAATATGGACCACATTATATTAAGATCAACAAAGATAAATAGCAATCCAGAGTAGTAGAACACTAGGTATACAGTAGTCAAAGAAGCACTAATATATCTTGAAGGGCCATCAAAATCTAATATTTCATAGGGTCAAGTTGAAAATATCAATCAGAAATTTATCCCTCATATGAAGGATCCTATCAGTGAAGAAGATATCACATGTGAAGATACACAACAGAGCAGGGAAGGATTAACATCTTGTTTCCAAAGTAAGACATATACTATTACAAATAAACTTTTTCAATGGATTCATTATCAAGACAGAGGATTAGGCATACATGAACAAAGTATCCTAGAACCAGTGATGATTATTGGCAATCCTAAACATCAAATTCTTGGTTGTTCATCAATTAATGGATCTAAACATATCAGGGATACCTCTATAATACTAGGTTCAACTTTATCTAATGCAAGCATCAACATAGAGAGCATGAAGAGTCCTTGTGATGAAATTTCTACCAATGCTACAACTATCCATAACATGAATCATCATCCACACATTTTTTTACCCTCTCATTAGGATCAACAATGAGAGAAAAAGCTATATCAAAGAAAGGAACAAGTCATTGAAGAAAAAGAATCAGTAAAACAAAATGGAAAAGAAAAATTCTAATGGATACAAAAGAAAAAGAGAGAAAATCATCCCTATCAAACTCCATTAGTCAAAGAAACTATGCGGAAAAATAAAAAAGGGAAATTTATCCATCAAAAATGTCCAATAATTCAAAAGCAAGCTTCGAGAGCAACCTACAAGGTATATCAAGATGTTGGTCCCAATTGAATCTCCATATCCACCCATCATTGCTCATCATCCCAACTTTACAAAATAAAAGGTTCCAAACTGTCGACCAATCCATCTAAATATCACATCGCTCAACACATTTCACCATCCATGATAGCCAAATCTCACAATGACCATGTGTTGGTAACAACTCTTTATCATAATAATTCTAAGGGCACTCTATCACGATGTACACATCAAGGTAAGGTTAACTTTAGTATAAACAAGGAAGATAAGAATTGTCACCAGTTACATTCAAGTGCCTATATCCTATTAAAACAACTCCTCCAAGTAGGATATCATTCGCATGTCATGACAACAAAAACAACCATATCAACACCAGCAACGTCTATGTCTGCACCACCAAATGGTTCAACATGAGGAAAAAATTGTCACCATGATGAAAAATTGGTAAATAGGCATCGTGTGTGACATCAAAAATCAATAAAAAATAAGAAAAAATTAAGAAAATAGTCAAGAGAAAAATCATCCTCTAGTGAAAACCACTATGGTGGCACTTTGGACAAGTACCATGATGAAAACTTGGAAAACAAGTGTCATGTGTAGAATCAAGCATGTACATGCACCATTTTAGGTGGAAGCATCTCAGTTCATCCATAATAAATCCCATCCATTTTTATCCAAAATACAACTTATCTTGATCTTTACAAATATTTGGTGTGCACTTTACACTTGCTTATTGAAAACATCTTGACATGGGTCACTATCATTGATCCTATCATACCTTACATTATTTGAGACATGAGATATTGTCTAAAGGGGTGTACCCTATCCAAACATGTTATCATATCACAAGCTAATCCATCACCTACATTGCTAGACACTGGGGGGCAAGTAGTTACATCTTGCTTTAGAATAAATCTTGATCCATGTCTTCTAGCTCTCACTATGATCTAGGCATCATCCAAACAACAAGGTGTGCCACATAGTACCCTTCCCAATTAATCCCATCAACAAGGTATACCACCAATGCAATATCAAGGTAACCTTTTAAATAGTTCATCCAAACAACAAGGTATACCACCAATGCGCTACCAAGGTAATGTTGAAAGATACCAACAAAGTGGATTATTCCTTCACTCAAAAATTCTAAGATATCAACAATTACTTGAACCCTACAGCTAGTTCAAGTAGTTTTTTTCACAACATATCCTTTAGAAGAACAAAGTGAATTATCAATCTAAGTGTTCAACATCTTATATCCTAGGAAAGAGGGTAAAAATCCAAAAAAAAAAAGATTAGGGACATAAAATTTCAAATTGGTGACTTAGTCCTCAAGGAAAATCAAAAGGTACAATTGAATCAAGATGGAAAAGGAAAATTTGAACCCAACTAGTTAGCCCTATTTTTCATCACAGTGAGTTACGAATTTGGGACATATCAATTGGCTACTCCTGAAGGAGAAACTTTAGCTGAACCGCTAAACAAAAACTACCTCAAGAATTTCTACACATGAAGCACATTAATACCACGATCTCCCATAAATTGTAAACCAACTTTGTGGGATCACCTGATGTCTAACACCTAGCACATGTTGCAAAAAGACTTGTATCACATCAAACATGATATGTAACAAGCTCGCCATGTGAATGGGAAGGTGGAGTATCCTCCACCCATCTTCAAGGAAATAGTCACATCTCATGTAGGTAAAAGAAAGCGAGTATGTAAATTGCGAACCATCCAGAGTGTAGCCATCATAACTCGTGAGTCCTGATAAGGGAGGCATGTAGCAAATATAATGTAGTCCAACAACATCAATAAAGTCTTCTCAACACACCAAATGGAAATCAGATCAAACAATGTCAGGACGTCTCTCCCTCGGCTGCAGTGGTTTGAGGCCCACCTACAACCATTTTAACCCATGATGTTAGGGTTTCACTTTGAACATGTAAAGCAACACAAAATGACACAAAACATGATGAAAAATGACATTTAGGATGACAAACAAGCAAATGCAAGAGTTTAGGTCAAGTGCACAAGTTAAGAGAAAATGCTAAAAAAAATGTAAGGGTTTAAGTCAAGGGTGAGCTTTTAAGGTAGGTGCATGAAACAAGTGCGAGGTTTTAAGTCAAGTGCAAGGTTTTAGAGCAAGAGTGAGGTTTTTAGATGCAAGAGTTTATAGCAAGTGTGAGGTTCTTAAGCAAGGGTGAAGAAACAATCAAACAACAATCAAATGTAAGGTTTTAAAGCAGAAGCGGGGTTTCAGGGCAAGTGTATGAATCAGAAGTGGGGTTTACAATTAGTACGGGTTTTAGATCAAGTGGGAGGTTTTATAAAATTATGAGGGTTTTAAAAGTAAAGTGTGAGGTTCTCCACCTAGAAAATCTACAAAGGAAAGCGATCGCGGATGCTCATAAATCACAAAGAAATTTTCTATTGACTCGAAACTTTGTAGGCATAATGCTAGAACATATGAAACAAAAACATGAAGTGACAAAGGTATATCAAGCCAGTGACACCTAAAGGATGTCCAAACTCTTGAACAAGTATTAAATGATGGTGGGGCTCCACGATTCTTAACATTCCTCCTTGACAACTAATAGAATGGAAATCTAGAGACAAGAATCAACAAAAGGATCAAAGCAAAAATGAGATAGTTAGAAGAATAATGGCCTATATTAAACATCAAGAAACCCTAATTTCACCTAGGAAACCCTAATTTTACTTAGGGAACCTTCCTACTTTCAAATTAGAAGCTCTCAGAAACATTGAAACAAGAAACGAAGGACCTATGGACCTAATTCTTCATCCTAAACACATTAAAACTGAAATAGAACAAGGTCATGATCCTGACCTCAAACATGAAATTTTTGGCCAACCTCTCAAGGGGGTAGCACAAATTCCTACCATCATTCCATTGAATGCCAGGGCATGATGGGGCATAATTTTTTTTAAAAAAATTGATCTTAAAAATAGAATGCTTTGGAAACAAAGTAGCGATTATTTTTTGTATCGAGAGGGAAAAAATCTAGACATGTAAAAATTGACCTAACACACAATAACACCTAAACAACATGGAACAACATCCCACAGTAATGCGAGAACATCTCAAAATAATCTGCCAAACATTTTAGAATCATCAGAAACATCTTGAAACATCTCAAAATCATCCTCAAATGTCACCGAGAACATCTCAAAATCATCACGCATCATGTTGTAACATCTTGAATTCATCCCAAAACATCTCAAACCATCTCAGAATCATCTCAAAATCTCAGTAACATCTCAAAATCATCCCACATCATCTCAAAATCTTGAATCATCTTGAAACATTTGAGAATCATCTGCAATGTCCTAACATCTCAAAATCATCACAAAACATCTCAAAATCATCCCACAACATCTTGAAACATCTGAAAAACATTGCACAAACATTAAACAACATCCAAAGCCTTAATCTCTCTATTAATTGAATAATACAAATTATTTAATTAATTCATCTTTTCATCATTCTTGACAAATTAAATAAATTTCATTTATTTAATGAAGTCCTAAAAACCCTAATTCTACTATTAATCAAATAAAATGACATTATTGAATCAATTCACATTTTTTTCATTTTTTTTTAATAAAAAGGGGTAAAAACTTTATTGAAACTCAGAAAGGACCATTACAAAGAGAGCAGAGGATCGAAGTCCCAAGAAACAACAAAAACAAAAGAACAGAGAACAACCAAAGTCATCCAACTCCTAAACCAGCCCTATCCTCAGCAAGAACTCCCTCCAAATCATGGCGAATCTCCAAAGGAATAAGCTCCCACTCCTCAATTCTCCACCCACCGACACGCTCAGAGGCCTATTTTTCCAAGCAATCAGCAGCCCTATTCCACTCCCACGGAATATGAACAAAAGTCACCATTTCCATCAACAAACTAACCTGCATAATCTGATGCATAATCTGATGCACAATCATAGCCAACTGCCAACTGACCCCCACCACTTTTCACTCAATGAGCAAATTGATCAAGACCTGGGAATCGGATTCACAAATAACCATTTTCCACCCCAAAGCATAAGCCCTCTCAAAGGCACAAAGGATAGCCAAACCTTCCACAATGTTGATAGTCTTCGACCCCTCATGGATTGAGAAGAGCAAAACCACCAAACCTAAAGAATCCCTGCCAATCCCCCCAATACCAGCAGGTCCCAGATTTCCCCTGGAAGAGCCATCAATATTAATCTTCAGGACTCCATCAGGAGGGGGCTGCCAACTACCAATCCTATGAATTTGCTGCTTCGTCTTTTGCCCTCTCCTGACACAAGAAAAAGTCACAAAAAGCCCCTGAATCCCCAATCTCTCCACCACCGCAGCATCCCTATTCTCTAACGAAAAGCTCACATCACACTTGGCCTCCATCGTCTCCTGAATCATGCTCAAAATTTGCTGCAAGACTTGCTGCACAAACTTCTTCTCACCACAAAAAATACGCCTATTCCATTCCAACCAAATCTGCCATAGCAAAAAGATAGGCCCCACAAACCACACTTCTTGTAAGAAAGAAGTCATAGAGGGAGGCCTACCCACACTGTTCCAAAAATCAATCAAGGAGGAAGCATGAACACAGGGGCTTTGCCAAATACCCCACCAAAAATTCCAAATATGGATAGAAAAAGGACAACGGAAAAACAAGTGAGAGGACTCCTCCTCGGCAGCCCCACACAAAACACAGATAGAAGGGCCATGGAAACCCCTCTTCCGGATATTGTCCCAAGTCAAACACTTATTTTAGGCCAACATCCAGACAAAGCAGTTACACTTTGGCCAGGAGAACTTGTTCCAAACCTTCTTCCACCACTGAACTTCCTCCCCATTCATCCTATGGGACAATAGCACCTTATATCCAAAGGCCACAGTATAGACACCCAAAGGATTAGGAGACCAAGCAAGCACATCTTCCTTCCGGAGAGAACTACATCAACGACTAGAAAGAACACTTTGCAGCACAACACAATCCTCTTGCAGACCAACATCTGGCCAAACATCAGGAGACTTCCATCTAGCCACCTCAAGTTGCCCGCAAAAAGAGGAGGATTTAAAGTCACTCACCCATGACCAACCAGCCTCAACAAACCTCTGGCAAAGATTCAATAAATTAGGGTACTGAGAGATGAGAGGAGAGTCATCCCAAGAATCAGACCAGAACTAAACCTCGGTCCCCTGCTTACAAATCCAAAATAAACCATCCTTAATAAGAGCAGCCCCCTTTTTGAGAGTCCCCCAGATCACCGAACCCTTCTCGACAAGGGGATAACGAGGAATATCATTCAAGGGAATTCCCAAAAAGTACTTTTGAGATAGAACTCTGGCCCAAATCTTATCCTGCTCAGTGCACCACTGCCAATACAGCTTCACAACTAGCGCCACCCCAATCAAAGTTGACTGTCATAATTCAAGACCCCCATACTACTTCAGGCTACAAACAACTTCCCATCTAACCAAACTCCATTTAGAAGACATCAAACAACCAGCCCATAAAAATTGTCTAGCCATGGAGTCCAACTCCTTAACAAAGCTCACAGGTGCAACCTGAAGCATGCATCTATAAATGGGCAAAGCCTGCACCATGGACTTGATTAACTGAACACAGCCAACAAAAGATAACCATCGGTGAGTCCAATGATTAACTTTAACCCAAAATTTATCCAAGATATTCTTCCAGGACTCCCTGGACAATCACCCATCCGAGATGGGGATACCAAGATAAGTCAAAGGAAGATTCCCAATCTGAAATCTCAAGGTCCAAGCAATCCGCTGTTGAATGGGGTCTGGAGTATTAAAAAAGATGGAAGATTTATCTTCATTAATTAATTGTCTCGAGGCAATCAGGTAAACGTCCAATGCCCTACGAATATTAGCAGCTTCTCCCATTGTAGCCTTTCCCATCATAGCAGTATCATCCACAAACTGCAAGTGCGACTGTGGAGGCAAGTCACCACCCCACCGCCAACCTTGGATTAGACCACCCTCCACATTTCTACTAATCAATCTCCCCAAACCTTCAGCAAAGAGAAGAAACAAATACGGAGAGAGGGGATCCCCTTGACAAAGCCCCCTAGATGCACCAAATAACTCAGAGTGCTCTCCATTAATAATCACAGAGAAAGAAACAGAAGTAATGCAACTCATAACCTAGTGAATCCAATCTTCCTCGAAACCAAAAACATTGAGAATATTTTGAAGAAAATACCATCTGACCCTATCATAAGCCTTAGCCATATCCAACTTAATGATCATCCCCTTTTCTTTGGAGCTAGCCATAGAATGAATGGTCTCGGTTGCAATAACAATTCCATCCAGAATCTACCTTCCCACCACAAAGCCACTCTGCTCCTCAGAAATCAACTCCTTAAGCCCCTTTTTTAACCTATCAGCAATTAACTTAGAGATAAATTTATAAATGACATTGCAAAGAGAAATGGGACAGAATTGACTTAACCTATCAGCCCCATCACACTTGGGAATGAGGGCTAGAAAGGTAGAATTTAACACTCTGAGCATCTACTTGTTCTGTTGAGATTCCTGAACAATAGCCAAAAGGTCCAGCTTGATGATATCCTAGAATTCTTAGAAAAACTCGACCAGGAATCCATCAGGACCAGGAGCTTTCCCTTTCTTCATCTGGAAAACAGTCCCCTCTAGCTCCTCCAGTGTGATATTACTCATAAGAAGCTCATTCAATTCTCTAGACAGCAGAGGGGGAATACAGGAAAGAACCTAGGCTTCTTCCCAAGACCCCCCTTGCGAATCCTCCCGAAAAAGAGAGGAAAAATAGTGCACCATCTCACCTGAGATTTCAAGAAAGGAGGAGAGCTGCTCACCCCTATCATTCACCAAAGCCGAAATAGAATTGCCTTGCCTCTTGGCCTTCACTGAATTGAAGAAAAAAGTAGTGTTTTTATCCCCCTCCTGAAGCCACTCTATTCGAGCCTTTTGTTTCCAATACATTTCCTCTCGCAACTCGCACTCCTCTAGAGATTTCAAAGCCTGAGCCTCTTTCTAAAGCAAATCCTTGGTCATCCCACCCTCCCTTATTAGTCTCGTGATACCATCTAATTCAGTTTGCGCAACCGCCTTAGCATGAAAGATGTTCCCAAAGCAATAAAGATTCCACCGCTTGAGCTGATATTTCACATATTGAAGAATTTTAGCAAAGGTGTACATTATCGTACCGAAGGCAGGTGTACCACTTCTCCACCAGTCAGCCACATAATCATACAAAGATTGGTCTTGCAGCCACATGAGCTGAAATCTAAAAGAAGGAGAACGATGCACACAACGTGACCCAATAGCTAGCTTGATAGGCCAATGGTCAGATCCTCTCCAATCCAAAATTTCAAAACAAGAAGACCACTGACCACCAATCCAATAGCAGGAAACCAAGAAGCGATCCAGTCTCTCTGCAATACAATTATCCCCTGTCCTCCGATTGTTCCAAGTAAACTTACCATTACTGGGCTTCATATCCACTAAATTCAAAGCATCAATGTTATCACACAGGAGCAACGCCGAGGGCTCCAACCTCGCAGTACCACCACTCTTTTCAGCCAACTCAGTGATAGCATTAAAATCTCCAACAAGAATCCAAGGATGGAAAGGAGCCAAACTGCAGACAAACCAAATATGAGACCACAAAGACTGCTTACCTCAGAGATCAATAGAAGCATAGCTATTAGAAAGGAGAAAAATCTCCCCCGTCTCAAAGCTAGAAGCAATCATAGACAGCAAATTTAGAGGACAACCACCAAAGAGGATAGAGCTTCCTCGGGTTTCATAAACAAGCTATACCCCCAGAAGACCCATGAGCACCAATGGACTGACACTCCCCATTCCTCCACAACTTAGGAGCCAAACTAAACATACTATCCACTGAAAGCTTGGCCTCCTACAGAAAAAGAATATCAAGACCATGTTTCCTAACCAAATCATGAACCACTTTTTGTCGAGGGCCGTTGTTCAAGCCCCTTACATTCCACGATAGAACAATCATTTTGAGGGGTTCAAAAAATGAGAATCCATAGTCTTTACCGATCCTGACTCCACCAAAATCTCTCCTATCAACTTAATCTTTTCTAGATCCTTCTTTCTACCAAGTTTGGCATATTTCTCTGCCCCACCCTTCTTAAGATCTCTTTGTAGAAGGCCCAACTAAGGAGAAGGCTTATTTCCTTTAGCCGTAATTGGATTTACCTTTCGTCCAGGAGAGGAAGAATCCCCACCACCTTTTGGTGCCTCGGCTAAAAGAACTGGCACCTCCAAGACCACTAACTGTAGATCTATATCCATGTGCAAATTATCTCCACCCGAAGGAACCAATGAAACACCAGAGATATTGTCCACCGGAGCTGAACCCTCAACCTCTTGAACCAAGCTCAACAACTCCAGGTTCACTTCCTGTTGGCTGAGATCATCCAATACATCAAACCTGTTAAAAGTATCATCATCTTGTCTTTCCTTTAAGGTCCTCTTATGACCCCGGTTCCTATTACGAGCCTTAACCTGAACAAAACCATTTGCACCAACCACATCACCAGAGGCAAGGCCCTTCCCTTAATGTGCAAGGGGTTAAGAGGGTAGGTGTAGGCTAAGACTCCACAAGCTTATATCTTGGATATCTACTACAAATGACCATATTCATGACATAGATGACGGAAGGAAGGTTCCATAATGAATATTGCTGCAAGAGAATGGTCTGCAGGCACCTAAGGAAACCCCAATTTGGTTTGCTCAATTTTTGGCTTGTACCTGATCTTGGCCAAATCAGGGTGTTAATATGTTTGTGTGTTTGCTTTGGACCTTAGAAGGTCTTGGTGGAGTGTGATGAGTTAATCATTAGGATTAATATCATCTTAGTTATTATGTTGTTAAATGTTGTTTCATTTAGCTTTGGACAGCTTAGGATTAGAATGAGAGCCTTAAATGTGTTCTAAACGCATGATTATTGTTAGAAGATGCCAAAGAATGGTTAAGGGAGTTGTTGGCTCGAGATCAAGGAGATTGAGGTCCTAAAATTTAGGATCATAACTTAGTGAAAGTTGCAAGAAGTTGTTGTGAAAGTTGCATGAGAACAATTGTGGAGTTGCATGCAAACTTGTTGTCTTGGATTCCCTTGAAATTAGGAGTAAGTGCTCGATCCATTGCCCTTGAAACATGGGAAAGGCATCTCTAATGTGAATGATGGCTCGGAGATAGCAATCAGTTGTTAGTTTTTGCATTGTAATCAAAGTTTTTGGTGAAGGAATAGAAGACAGTTTGGGCATTTTCTGTGTTTTCTGCAAATCCCGTGTGTTTTCAAATAACAGTGATATTTAGTGTCATATATGCTCTGTTTTAGCATTGTTTTGGTGTTCTTTGAATAGTTTAGAGCCTATTTCATTTGGTGTTAAGGTTACTTAGTATAGATTTGTTGTTTTGAATATATAGATTAGAGTTTAGCAGGGTTTTCATTGTAGTTTTGAGCAGTGAGTCTTAAAATGGCTCCCCCATAAACTCTGTCATCGGGTTCTTCCTGAGATTAGCAGGGTATGGAAGGGGAGCCACATGTTTGTAAATA
>VDFB02215649.1:0-13687 GCA_007258455.2 Sequoia sempervirens
CCAACAAAACCCACGTTTTCAAATTTTTAATTTTTACATAATAAGTGCATAAATTAAATATGTGGGTTTTTGTTGCCACTCACATGCTGTTCGCTCGTGCCCGCACCCGCACTGTATAATGTACGCACCTCGTCCGCTCGGTGCACGATCGCGGTATCATTGTCCGTCGGCATTGTTTCTCCTCGTCCGCTTTCACTCCTCTACTCTCTTCCTCTCAACTGCTACAGTGAAAATGACCAAGATTATTTTTAAAATTTCCTTTTTAACCCCTTCCTCCAAAAAGGTATTTTTTACCTTTTATTTAACTTTTTATTCCTTCAACTAATCCCAAACTTTCTGAGGCTGCCATTTGCAAACCGTGCATCGGATCACCTCCATTCAAAAACCAAACTTGCTTAGTTTTTTGAGCTCTATCCAATGGTGTCCTTCTTTTATTCCTATCGAGATGTCACTTGGGGACCCCCGACCGCCCTCTTGAGGGGGAATACCTTCTTACCATTCCTCCATTCCTTCAGCCTGGTCATTGGGGCATCATTAACCTTTTCCATGCTAGGGGCATCACCATCTGTCATTTCCTCCCTCATTTGAATTTTATTTTTCTTTGAAATACTGTTATCCTAACAATATTTCGAAGAGGGGCAAAATGTAGACATCTAAATTTAATCACTCTCATGATTAAATTTACTCCCTTTTCGTCTATCATATTAAATATTAATTAAATTTCATATCTGTGAAGTATTTGATTTAATAATTAAATGCTTTATCTGTCACCTTCTTCCTCTCTAAATTAAATAAATGCACTAATTTATTTAATTTAGTCATTTTTACCCTTTTGGTTTTAAATCAATTTAAAATTCTTCATTTTCTCTCTCCTTGTCACATCCTCTATAATTTTGCCCTAATTTGAATTAATTTAATTAATTCATGATTATGATAATCAAAGATTAATATCACATCCTCCTACATTTGCCACTTGCCTCTAATCTTCCATTAATTAGCCTAATCCAATATTTGCACAACTTTAACCAAGGTCATTAGCTAGATTTAGCACCACTTTTTAGCCAACCTTTGCATTTACCTTCTTTTAGCATTGACCCCCTTTCCCATGTGAATTTTTAATTCACATTTATATATCCTAGATTCCCCTCTTTTATATGTGAATTTTTAATTCACATTCCATCCTTCCAAGGCTTCTAGAACCTTGGACTTGTCACAATCTCCACATGTGACCAAGTCCCACCTTTTTGGAGCCCACCTTTTATCCTTTAGATCTTCCTAGGAATGTGAATTTTTAATTCACATTTATATCCCCAACCAACTTTCCTTTTCCCATGTAGATTTTTGAGGAATTCCAAAATTCCTCAAATGTCCCTTTCACTCCCACTTGGGGACAAGGAATCCCTTTTTGAGGAAATCTCCTCACTCCCCAAGGTGCTTGTCCTTCCTCCACCTCATGTACCTTTTTGACACCTCACTTACATCTCATCTTCTCTTGGCCACTTCACCATCCACATGTCAAGATGTGAGGGCTTGTGGGTTCTCAACCCACCATAGCCCTTCATCTTGGCCTTGTTGGATGCATCTTGACCGTTGAATTCTCTAGAGAATTCAAATTCTCCTATAAATACCCCCTCCTCAAGGGCATTTTCAACACTTAGCCATTTGATAACTACATGCTGTCAATTTGCATTCTCACTCATTTTACTAGCATCTAGCCATTCATTCTAATCATTTTGCACATTCAATCTTGCATTTAGTCACTCAAGAAGCCATCTAAGGAGCACATAAAATCATCCCAAGCAAGGGCCAATCAAGGAGTCATCAACAGCAAGGAAGGTGAAATCGCTTTGCATCTTGTTTTATCCATTTTCCTTCTTGTTTATCACTCTTTTGGCTAATCTTGAAGTGTCCTTAGTATTTTATTACTTGAATTTTTAAGTTATTTTGCATGCTAGAGTGGGATAAAATTCTTAGGATCACAACATGATTTGTATTTGCACTCTCAAGTTTTTAGTAATATAGATACATTACTCTTTTGGAGTCATGATTTACAGTGAATAAAATAAAGTTATGAGTTCGAGCATCTAAGTTCTCATTAGTTTTAGAGGATACTTATCCAAGGGGGCCCACTTGGTGAGTAATCCATCCTATTAGTTTAGTATTACTTGTTGTTTAGTATTTAGTTAGAAATATGGCACCGACTGTTCCTGCAGCCACTAGAATTTCATTTTGTGACTGTTCCTGCAGCCAAAGAAGGAAAAGTAGTGCCCTGTTTGTTGCTCAAATTTTCATTTTTGTTATGAATTTTAGTTTGATGTAGTTTTTGATTGATGATTGACATTTATGGTATTCCCTTCTAAGCAATTTACTTTCAGTATTGTGAGTTCCTTAGCTGTAGAATGAAAATGGCTACTTCGGGTTCCTAGTGCACATACTATGCTGACCCATTTCAAGTTCATGTCCCTGGGTTGAAAAGTTAAATGCACATTCATGATGATTGAAATGGTTATTCAGGTTAGATGTCCAATCTCTGAATCATGGTTGTAAGGGATTAGTTATTAAATCATTGTAGGAGGCCAACATTTTTGGCGCCATTATCGGGGATGGTGTCAAACTAAGAAGTTCTTTGGAGTCATTGGTAGCTTTTCTTGCTGTAGTGTTTTTGGATGTTGTTCTTAGTATACCCTCATTTAGGAAGTAATGACCCCCCTTATTCTTTACCAATTCTTTGTGTGAGTTGGCTGATAGTGATTGATACCGCATGCATAGAGGAAGGAGAAGGGATGCTTATGGGAGATTCTTCCTAACAATCCTAATCCATTCCAGCTAGTTGAATATAAGAACCTACCAAGAGAAGAAGAAGAAGAAGATCCACATCCCTTTGCTAATGCATTTCCTGATCTAACTAGCTCTGAAGTCTCCTTTGAAGACCGAAATTAGCTTGAGAACCCCTTTGCTTTTGAACTACATCAAGCAGGAATGGGTGATGCAAATAGGAACATACCTAACCAACCAACTTTTCGTTTCTCCATTTCCCATCAGAATGAAGTTGACAACATCAAGAACATCCTTGCTTCAGCACTCCCCAAGTTTTATGGATTTGTCACAAAAGATCATGATATCTTTTTGTTTGAGTTTGATATACTTTGTAGGAGTTATGATTATACCACTAATGCCCATAGGCTTAAGCTATTTCCGACCACTCTAAAAGAGGCTGCATTAAGATGGTTCATAAGCCTAGGCAGAGATACTGTGGAAACTTGGGAAGACATGAAGAAAAAATTCCTTGAGAAATACAAGGAATATTGCAGGGGCAGTGACATGAGAGGAGGTGACATTTTTAAGGATGAAAAAAAAGGGAGATGAGAGCCTGAAAGATTATATTGCAAGGATTTTGTTTTGTCTACAAAAATGTCCACACCATACACTCAATGAAGACTCACAAAAGTTTCTTTTCCTAAGAGGAATCAATGATAGCTGCACTGATGCCTTGGACCTCATGGGAGGAGGAGATATCTCCCAAGTTCCTTGGGAAGATATCAAGAAAATATGCCAGAACTACTCTAGGGAAGCTTCAAAGAAAGGGAAAGCTTACTAATCTTACATGGGTAAGTCGACTACCAGTGGAGTTTCAAGAATGGAGATTACTCATTTTCTGGAAGACTTGAAGCAAGACATTATAAATAATCTAGCTACTCAGCTAGATACACTTCGGGAAAAGATGAAGCAAGAGGAGGAAAAGGAAATGTTGATAGAGTATTTCCCCCACTCTAGAAAAAAGAAGAGGGACTATAGATGCAAGATGGTAGCTAATATTGAAAGCAAGTAGATTCTTCCTGAGTTCAAACCAATTCAGATTGAAGAAGACCAAGTCTACTATGTTGCACAAAGGAAGCCTTGGGCTCCAAGACAAGGTATGCCACCGGATCCACTATCTTATGCTGGGCCATATTTTAATTCCTATTCATCTGGTAACCAACGACAACCCCCATATCCATCTAGCTATGGAGAATATCCACCACAGCCTTGGAGTAACCATCCAAATGCTTGGCCCAATCATCAAAAATCTCCACCCCAGTGGAAACAACCTCAAGGGAATTGGAAGAAATTTCAAGGGCTTTGGTAGCCACCTCTAGGAAATTGGCAGCAAACAAATCAAATGAGGGGAGGAAAACAATGGCCTACCCAGACAACTAGTTACATGCAACCACCTTCTCAGCCCCAACAACCTATTATAATTCCTCCACCTACTAATCCAAGTTCAAATGCACCTAAACCTACTCAACTACCAGCTTAGCCCACACCCAATCAAAATAACAAACCACAAAAGTAACTTCCATAATCGGCTGATTTAAATCAATTCCCTGCATATGTTGTGAGTGTAAGTGATATCTACTTGCATTCAGGAACTACTCTACCAACCCCTTCCAAGCCCATTATCACTAAGCTTCCTGTGGAAGAGGAGGAGGAACCTCTAAATGATCCCATTTAGCCAAGTGTACTTAAAAATCCTGAACCAGTCAAAGTTAGGCAGACCGAGCAAGAACCACCATTTCCTCAAAGATTGGAAGTTGTCAAGAAGAAGGAAGAAAAGGAGCATACAACTTTTGACATCTTGGATCAGCTGAAGCATATATGTGTCCAAATACCTCTATTTCAGTACACAAAAGATGTTCGAATCTATGACAAGGAAATTAAGGAAGCATGCCTCAAGAAGCTAGGTAGGAAAAAGAAATACCCAACTATAGCTCATGTGGTGGGACAACTAGTTGACATCATGCTTGGAAAAGTAACTATCCCCAAGTATAATGACCTAGGTAGTCCTCTGGTAGTAGTTGTTATAAACGAAATCCAAGTAAACAATGCTTTGATTGATTTAAGGGAAGCAATAGATGTAATGACCAAGGACATCCTATAGAAATTAAACATTGCAAGCATGAGATCTACTCCTACTATCCTGCAACTTGCTGTTAACTCTACTGTTAAGCCTGATGGTGTAGTGGAGGATCTTGTGGTATTTTTAGACTCTTGGGAGTACCCAACAGACTTTATGATTATTTCTCCTAAAGCTTGATGTAGACCCAGGGTGGAGACTAAATTCAAATGACAAGTACAAGATGATCAACCCAAAATCCAAACCAAATTCAAAAGAACTTCACAAATCCATTTGTCAGGTACATTCTTTCTACTAGTAGTGCCAAACAACTTCAATGGACTTTTCACCCAACTTTCCCAAAAGACCTATCAAATAAATGATGGATTTATACATCCATTAAGGACTTACACAACATACTTCAAGATCAAATATAACTCCTTTGGACCAGTTTAGACTTCCAATACACTCACCATGGGAAAATCAAGGAAAATAGGCCAATTTAACAAAGGAAGTACCCTTCAAACTTATCCAATCACCTTGAAATATTGGGGAAGAAAATTAAATGGCACAAAACCATAGAATCCACCACTAGTTTTCACTTGTATGGTCAGAAACACTCCCAACTCAAAAAAACCTCTTTTTCTAATGTAAAAATAAGGGTTTTTTCAAAATCTTCATTCTCAGGCTTGAATAAACAAATCAATGGTCAAAAAACATTTGATAGGGTTCACATTAAAATTTTCAATGCTTACAAACTCAACTCCATCAATGTTTCATTGAAAAGCACTTCAAAACCATCAGTTTTCAAGGGAAAAAATGCATTTTTCAGCCCTAGGGCATCACACACTCACCACAAAAACACTTTATTCTAATATAAAATGCATTAATACATCTAATATAACATATTTCCTACCAATCCACTGAGTTACAACATTAGACAGTGGGTGGATTGGTCAAAATCTCATTTCTTTGCCTTCAAACCCTTCACAAAGGAAAAAAATAGGGTACTTGTAGTAATTTTTGAATTTATCTCACAAAAAAATGAATAAAAACTCAAAATAAAATGTATATAAAATTAGACACACATACCCACAACCTCTAAATATTTTAAGGCATCAGGAGACTGTACGGATCCGTACAATAGTAAACAAGTTCTGAAAAAACTATGAAAATACAAAATTTGCTCCAAAAACGTGGTGTTTTATTGAATATGATTTATTACAACATTCAACAACCATTACTTTGAGCCTTGAAAGGAATTATAAAGAATTTTAAACAAGTAACCGCCCCCAACCAACCATCTTCACAACTAATTACCACTTAATGACTCTAATTGTGCAAATCAACAAAAATCAGCAAAATTGTCATTGACAACATTTGCAACATTTTGCATTTTTGCAGAACTTAAAAGACCTCTAAAACTTCTAGAAACCTAAAATATGACCATTTAGACCTTATTTAACCCTTTATTCATGATTCAAAACACAAGACACCAAAATAACCTACCTTACCATGTATGACAACTTTTGACAATATTGACAACATTTCAAGTTTTTACATTTTTTTCAATTTCCTCATGGAACAAAGATGAAAACACCTTGAAATGACCCTTTGAACCTTTTGAACTCCTATCACCAGATCAGCCAGGGTGTGTTTGGTGGTCATTATCTGTTTTTCAACCACACTTTCCTTGTTTTCATTCATATACTTGTAATTGTTCTTCATTTTGTGCATGCTCTGCCCTGTGATCAGTTTTGTGTTCCTTGAAGGATTGTATGCACTCCTTACTATCCTAAGACCTTTCACACCTTTGTCAACATATTACCAAGCATTAGCAACTCTATTTACCTTTACATCAACAACTCCCACTGTCTTTGTGACTTTACATTCAACAATAGGACAAGCAATGGTCCCAACTAGGATTCCACCCTGCACAATGAACTTATTTTCAAACATTCCACACTGTTTCTCAGACTTCCCTGCAAATTTACTAGCTTTTAATTTATTCAAATCAGACTTAGAAATGAGTTTCATGTTACCCTTTTGCAAAAATAGATTGCTCAATGTCTTAACGCTCTTCAAAGTTTCCTTATTTACTGTCCTACTAGTATAACTCTTCTGCAAATCAAAAATTAGATTGTCCTTTTTGTCTTCAAGCGTTAAAGGATGCTTGTTACCAAACATAATCAGCTTTGATTTACCTTTTCTCTACTCTTTTTCCTACAAAGGAGTTAACTTATATCTTTGATTATCCTTCCAAATGGTATAAGTATTGGCCCAACCATCATACATAGATCTCCTATCATATTGCCATGGTCTTCCTAAGAGAAGATGACAACAATCCATAGGCAATATGTCACATAGTACTCTATCCTTGTACTCCCCAATCTAGAAATCCACATAGGCTTGCTCATTCACCACTAAAGTTTTACTATCATTCACCCAAGAAACCTTGTAGGTTACTGCATGAGGTATCTTTTCTAGACACAACTTATCTACCATTTCCCTAGACACCATGTTATCTTGAGAACTTGAATCAATAACAACTTGACACACTTTACCTTTGAATTTGCATGGGGTTCTGAATAAACTCCTTCTTTGGCTCATGTCTTCTTCCTTTGGTGTTTTCAGAATTATTCTTCTCATCATGAGTTCCTCTCCTAAGTTTGGATCTACAGGCCTACTTGTACTTGTAGAACTTTCACACTCTTCCTCTTGAATCAATTGTGTTCTTCTCTCATTCCTCCTATCACCATGTTAGCTCTCAAAAACACAGGTTTGAACCACGAAAGGTTGCCAAGCTTTCACAACGTTTTAGGGTAACAAACAAGGTCAAAAGATTTAGACCTTCTACTCTTCAGGTGCTGCTAGACCTAGGTGGGTGTACCTATATGAATGAAGCAGACTTGACTTATAATTATCCGTCTTGCAATGATTTTTCCACAATGGCAGATGGAAGTGAACAAATGAATTCAAACTTGATACTAATAGCAATAGCAATCTTCTAAATCTAAATCCTAAAATGCTCAATTAACAGATGTAAACAAAATAAATGAATCCAAATGATGAAGTGTAGAGACTAGTGCCTTATTGGGTATGCGGAGTCAAATGAAACAGAAGTGAGCAACTTATTTTGGAAGAAACTCAAAGTGTCGGCATATGTTATGTTTATAACTTTTATAAACATGCAAGGCTGTGACTACCAAGCTCTAATTTAATAATCCAGATGAATCTCCCTGATTACTATGATCAACCAAAAGGATTTAATCTCTCCTTGAAAGAACCAATCAATTAATCACACAGATACAAAAAATGTGCAATGATAAATTGAAAATAATCTTATTATATCAATTTAAACAACCAAAAAGAATCAACTTGGAGACAGCTTAGCAATACTTTTCAATAAACTCAACAGACAATTGACACCATAAATAAACTGCCGCACCAACTGATTTTCATTGAAATTGCCATTTGAAAACATGCATCATAGTCTCTGATATGAGAACTTTATTCTACTGTATCCATTCCTAATCTACCTACTATAATTTAATCTGATCTAATGAATTCCATTCATAATCGGGAATGAATATTTATACACCAGCATCTGAACAGACATGTCGCTTCATATTCCAATGTCGGCAAACAGTAGTATTCAGGAAAATCCCAGTTGGCCCGCAATTTCATTTAGAAATTCTCATGTCGGCCACAGTGTTTGAGTCTTGTTAATTATTAGTAGACATTTTCCGAGACAACCCTGTAAGTATGCCAAAGGAAATTATATCGCCAATCGTCCCCTTGGTTCTTTCTGTTTCACCGTGACTTATCTACCGTCAGGGAAAAATCATATCAATCACATTCTGTTTCCTCGAGACATATTCCTTCATTCTACATGTATCGCTCTAACACTTGATATCGGGGAGACCTCTTGTAGATTACATTATGTTTCACCCAAAGCCCTCTTATCTCTTGTGTGTCATTGTAACCTTCAACCGTCGAGGAGACACTATATAGACAATACTTCATTATTTGAGAGTCACCCCGAGCTCACTTTAGATCGCCAAGACAAACCAATTTTCTCACTGAAAGAGACCTTCCTGTTCTATTGGAAGGACCCACCGTACTCACCAAGACCATACTCTGAAATCACATTAGCCTCACCGAAGTTTTCATTTTATGCTGGTCGGTGAGACCCCTTTGAATTTGCTATGACTTATTCCGAAGAAAAAATCTCTCACCAACGAGCCCTTTTTCCAAGACATAATGCCGATACTACTTAGCTCTCGCTGATGAACCCCCACATGCATTAGTCGGTGAGACCTAACCCACTTGGGGAGACCTCACCACGGTGAAATATACTCCTGCTGATAGACCATTCCTCTGTTGCCAAAACCACACGAATGTCATGCCGATATACCCATAGGTGAATGCCGATTGCTGTGACAATTAAGAATTCATGCCAATAGGAACTGCAACATGGAAAATGCATGACCCAATGGATTTTGGGATAAATATAGGCAAAATGCAACCAAAATGTCATGATGGAAGGCCCCTGTGCTTATGATGAGGACTCATATGGAAATTCAGGGGGATGAAAAACTTGTGAAATTATTCAAAAATTTGCAGTCCCAACAGTGGCTCTGTCTGGGGATGAATGATAGTAAGATCATTGCAAGGATCCATATCTTTGGGTGAGCAGACCAGACACAAAATGATGAGCACTGAGAAGAATGGAAATAGAAACGAATGGAAAGTGAAAAAAATGGAAGTGAACCAAAACCCTAAACTACTGTGCATGGTAAAGAATTTTAAAGAGAATAAGCAAGAGTTGTCCATGCACTAGCAACCCTTAATCCTCTGTGTTTCAACTTCACATGTTCTAAGCTGTTACGATTAGAAACTCAAACCATACTTTCCCCTGTCAAATACTTGGTTTTGTCTTGAGTTCATCAGATTCTTCTTGAAAATACTCATGCAATCTTTCCTGTCACTGTTATTGCAAGTTTTTAGAGAATCATCATGCTCAGTTTGGCCCAAATTCCATACACCATCCTGTAGTTCAAATTCTTCATCATTATGGGACAAACTTCTGTCATCTTCAACATACAAAGTATATGCATATTCAATGAAAAATTCCTCATTATCATTCTCACTGTTGTGTACTATGAAACACTCTCTCAGCTGTATTGAAAATGTACCATTAAAGTGCTTCTCTTGAGAAACAAAATGTTCTGTCATATCAATGCTATCTGAGACAAACAAATCTGAAACCTTTTGCACCACTTCAGTATCACTAATTGGAGACAACATTTGATTATGACTCATATCTTCAACATCAAGCATACATGAACCAATCAAACCTGGACCTCTATCATCCTTGGTATGCAGATAAAAGTCTTCTCCACATGAGTTAGAAGTTTGAAAATAACATACCTCTTCTCGAATGGACACAAATTTTTGATCATCAATTCAAAAAATGCACTGGGAGTCATATGAATCATTACACAAAGAACTTTCACTGTCAAAACAAATGTAAGCTAGACACAAGACTTCAGAATCACCTTCATGTGCACATCTCTGGTATTCAAGAGTTAGCAAATCTAAAATTTTCTCACTGCTAAGTGAACATGTTTCTATATTTTCATCACCATAGTTATATTCTTCACTTTTTTCATCATCAAAAAGAGGTCCAAGATCATCAGAGAATGAAAAATCAGAAACAATAGCAGCATAGTCATTTATTCCATCATTTTGCTTGTCTGAAATTATCTCCTCTTTATCATACAGTGGATTTGAAAATACCTGAAACTCATTCATGGACACACCTTTGCAACATATCATCTAATCCTTTTTTAACTCCTCATCATACAATGGGTTTGAAAAAGTTTGGAAACCATTTTCAAATGTACAAACCTCTTCTTCATCGAATGTGTCTTCGTGGCTCTCAACAATAGCTGGAGGTATAATTTGTTCACTGTCAAATGGACTCACATTGTCCATTGCTTCTTCCTCTTGATCATCACAAGAACAACAAGAATCACCATATTCTAAATCAAAATATGAATACTCAATAGACCCATCATAACATACACTGTCACAATCTACTATGCAAGAAAAATCTCTTGTATCTTCATCTTCTTCATGTAGACTATCACATGAATCATATTGACTTGCACATGTCTTATCCTCTACTTGCTGCATTATTTGATCATTTTCTCCATATTTATCAAAAATACAATCATTTGATTCAACATTGATAGTGTTCCCATACCTTATCTTCTCCATGGCATCAATGAATTTATTCACTAGATCAAAGGTACGCTGCTTTTGTGTCAAATAAACCGATTTAGGCTCCCATGCTCTTACAAACTGCTCAACAAACATGGCCCTTGTAGGCCTACAATTAGGAGGTAATTGCATACAAATTTTTGTCATTCTATTGTATAGATAAGTCAAATCTTCTCCTTCATAACTCCTTATGTCAAGAAAGGCCTTCCAAATATTTTTGACACATTCATCATTTTTAGATTGTTGGTTTTGATATATACCTTGTTGCAGATTCTGACTGATATCTCCAAGTGGATTAGAATTGTGCTACACTTGACATTGATCACATTGGCATTGCACTTAACACTGATCACATTGGCATTCTTGATAACTTTCCAATCTTTATCGAGGAGGGACTGGATAAGCATTTACTTGCCTCGACAATTATGGAGAATAAGTGCTCTACTATACATGATATGCACTGCCTCCATTGTAGAAATTTCCAATCGTATTATCAGGTGCCCGAGGGGCCCAATACCTTCCTGAATTTGTGTATTCATTCTTTTCCATATCTTTCAATTCTTCAATTCCTCTTATCAATTGTTTCTTTTCAAAATACTTTTTTGTTCCATACACAAATTCCATTTTTCATCAAATTTTTTTAGAGTCGCCACCTACTTTTTTGAAAGTAGGAAAATGTTTCTTTTGAAATAACTATTTTTGATCTTCTCCCAGTGGAATCACCTTTTCTAAACTTCTCAAATTACAAATTTTTCTTCAATGAATCTATATGATGGTCTTCAACCAGATATTCTGATATAATCCCCAACAGAGTCACCAATTTGTTAGCTCTCAAAAATGCAGGTTTGAACCACAAAAGGTTGCCAAGCTTTCACAATGTTTTAGGGTAATAGACAAGGTCAAAATATTTAGACCTTCTACTCTTTAGGTGTTGCTAGACCTAGGCAGGTGTACCTATATGAATGAAGCAGACTTGACTTATAATTATCCTTCTTGCAGTGATTTTTCCACAATGATAGATGGAAGTGAAAAAATGAATTCAAACTTGATACTAATAGCAATAGCAATCTTCTAAATATAAATCCTAAAATGCTCAATTAATAGATGTAAAGAAACTGAATGAATCCAAATGATGAAGTGCAGAGACCAGTGCCTTATTGGGTATGCAGAGTCAAATGAAATAGAAGTGGGCAACTTATTTTGGCAGAAACTCAAAGTGTCAGCATATGTTCTGTTTATAACTTGTATAAACATGCAAGGCTGTGACTACCAAGCTCTACTTTAATAATCTAGATGAATCTCCCTGATTACTATGATCAACCAAAAGGATTTAATCTCTCCTTGAAAGAACCAATCAATTAATCACACAGATACAAAAAATGTGCAATGATAAACTGAAAATAATCTTGTTATATCAATTTAAACAACCAAAAAGAATCAACTTGGAGACAGCTTAGCAATACTTTTCAATAAACTCAACAGACAATTGACACCATAAATAAACTGCCGCACCAACTGATTTTCATTGAAATTGCCATTTGAAAACATGCATCATAGTCTCTGATATGAGAACTTTATTCTACTGTATCCATTCCTAATCTACCTACTATAATTTAATCTGATCTAATGAATTCCATTCACAATCGGGAATGAATATTTATACACTAGCATCTGAACAGACATGTCGCTTCATATTCCAATGTCGGCAAACAGTAGTATTCGGGAAAATCCCAGTTGGCCCGCAACTGCATTTAGAAATTCTCATGTCAGCCACAATGTTTGAGTCTTGTTAATTATCAATAGACATTCACCAAGACAACCCCGTAAGTATGCCGAAGGCAATTATATCGCCAGTCATCCCCTTGGTTCTTTTTGTTTCACTGTGACTTATCTACCATCGGGGAAAAATCATATCAATCACATTCTATTTCCCCGAGACGTATTCCTTCGTTCTACATGTATTGCTGTAACACTCTGATATTGGGGAGACCTCTTGTAGATTACATTATGTTTTTCCCAAAGCCCTCTTATCTCTTGTGTGTTGCTGTAACCTTCAACCGTCGAGGAGACACTATATAGACAATACTTCGTTACCCGAGAGTCACCCTGAGCTCACTTTAGATTGCCAAGATAAACCAATTTTCTCACCAATAGAGACCTTCCTGTTCTATCGGCAAGACCCACCGTACTCACCAAGACCATACTCTGAAATCACATTAGCCTCACTGAAGTTTCATTTTATGCTGGTCGGTGAGACACCTTTGAATTCGCTGTGACTTATTCCAAAGAAAACATCTCTCACCAACGAGCCCTTTTGATAGAAAACTTTCATGTAATGTCGGTGAGACCGAAGGTCAGTCATCGAGACACAATGCTGATACTACTTAGCTCTCGCCAATGAACCCCCACATACATTAATTGGTGAGACCCAACCCACTCGGGGAGACCTCTCCCTGGTGAAATATACTCCTGCTGATAGACCATTCCTTTGTCGCCAAAACCACACTAATGTCATGCCGATATACC
>VDFB02215650.1:0-15062 GCA_007258455.2 Sequoia sempervirens
AGGCACTTACATTTCATGAGTTTATAGATGTCTATAAGCCCAGAGGAGGAGGTAGATTTGATCGTAGACCCCCACAGCAGCAGCAGCAGCAGCCACAGGTGAATAGAGACTTGCAGTATGCAGTGAGCAAGATTATGCTGCCATATTTTGATGGGTCAGAGAAGACATCAGCTAGGTCTTGGGTCCAGAAATTGGACAACTATCTGTCACTTAGACCTATGCAAGAGGATGAGGCAATTAAATTTGCCACTTTACATCTGGACGGAGTAGCGCATGATTGGTGGCACCACGGCATGTACACGTTAGGCCATCATGCGGTTAATACCTATCAGGAGTTCACGAGCCGATTGATAGAGAGATTTGATAGGAAGGATCCGGAGTTGTATTTTAGAGAGTTGGCTCAGCTCAGACAGACAGGCAGTCTGGAGGCATACATTGGCGAGTTTCAGAGAGTGGCCGTCATGGTGACTGGCATTTCAGAGAGGAGACTCATTATCTTATTTGTTGAGGGTTTGACAGAACCCATGAGAGGTTGGGTCAAGGCTTTTGACCCTCCCACACTTCAGGGGGCCATGCGGAAGGCACGCAGCATGGAACTTGCCGCACCTCGCAGCAAGTTCAATTCAGGGTCCACTCCATACACGAGACCCAACAGGCCTTTCGATAGAAACAATGACAGAAATAGACCCTTTGACAGGAGGAAGGATCAACAGGATCCTAAGAGACAGAATGCACCCCCGTTTGACAGAGAGACTTTGAACGAATTACGTAAGAAGTTGTGTTTTTGGTGCAAGGCACCCTATGATGAAAAGCACATATGCCCACTTCGGCCGAAAGTCAAAAATAACCAAATGGAGTGGTATTATGAGGGCGAAGAGCAATCTGATCTGTCAGACCAGCAAGCTGATTCCGAGCCTTCAGATGATGAGAAGTCCGAAAATGAGAATGAACATGAAGGTGGAGGGAAGCTACAGGAAGCCCATCTGACTAGTCTCCAGAGAGATGGTTCATTTCGACTCCGTGGGCTCTTAGCAGGTCAGAAGGTGATTACTTTGTTGGATACGGGTGCGACACATAATTTTATTGATGCACGTTTAGTGGAGAGACGTGGTATCCAGACAGAGGCTTTCGAGGGTATCCGAGTCAAGGTAGCTGACGGATACACTCTCAGGTGCGACAGAAAGATTACTGATCTGCCGATGAGATTGAACAACTATGAATTCAAGACCGAATTCTATGTTGTTAATATGGGTGATACAGATGTGGTACTAGGGATGGCATGGTTACATGATTTGGGTGAGTTCACGCTCAACCTACGGGACATGGAGATGAAATTTAAGGTTGACGGAAGACCACATGTCATCAAGGCAATACGGGACAGTAATCTTAGGATGGTTTCATTCAGGCGGATGGAGAGGCTCATTCGTCATGATATGGTTGACTGGGCGGCTGAGTGCATGTTGATGCCAGCCCAGCAGGAGCCGCAGAAGGGTGAGTACCACCCTGATATACAGATTCTGAGGACTAAACACTCCAAAGTGTTTAGTGATATTCCACCTGGTAGGCCTCCAGATAGAGGTACAGAGCACATTATTGAGTTGGAGGAGGGCGCAAAGCCCGTTATGATTACTCCCTACCGACATCCGAAACGACTCAAAGATGAAATAGAAAAGACCATTAATGAGTTGTTGGCTATGGGTCATATCAGACCTAGCAAATCCCCTTTTGCTTCATCGGTTGTATTGGTGAAGAAGAAGGATGGATCCCTACGGATGTGCATCGATTACAGGCAACTCAACAAAAGAACCATTAAGAATAGGTACCCCATTCCGCGCATTGATGAGCTGATAGATGAGTTGCATGGTGCAGTCTTTTTTACGAAGATTGATTTGAGATCAGGGTACCATCAGATACAGATGAGGGAGCAGGACATTGAGAAAACCGCTTTCCGGTGCCATTGCGGTCACTTCGAGTTCTTGGTTATGCCCTTCGGGTTAACCAATGCACCTGCCACCTTTCAGGCAACTATGAACAGGGTTTTCAGTGCTCAGTTGAGGAGATTTGTGTTAGTCTTCTTCGACGACATTTGGGTTTATAGCAGGTCATGGGAGGAGCATCTGGCTCATTTGGACACAGTCTTGGGTATCTTAGCAGATGAGTCTTTCTATGCTAAGGAATCCAAGTGCGAGCTTGGCATGGAGGAGTTGTTATATCTGGGGCACATCATCAGTGCCAAGGGAGTGAGTATGGACCCTAAAAAGGTCTGAGCTATTGTTGGATCGGCCTGCACTGAACCCACGCAACCAGAGGTTTCATTGTTGTGTGCATTTCATGTGAGATTTGTTAGCTGGTTCTCACGCTTCACCGCGACCCTTACGACTTGACTAAGAAGGGCTTTTCGCTATCACCTCGTGCCAGGAGTGCCTTTGACAAGTTTGAAAGGTGATCATGACTTCATGTCCCATATTAGTATCATTCACTGAATTCTTCTAAGTCATTTGATTTATTTGTGATGCTCAGAGAGGGCATTGGTGCCGTTTTGATGCAGGAGCGTCATCTGATTGCATTTGAGAGCAGGAAACTCAGGGGTCCTGAGAGATTTTATAGCATTTACGACAAGGAGATGTTAGCCATTATGCATGCATTGGCTAAGTTTAGGCAGTACTTGGTAGGCAGCAAATTCAGTGTTCGTGCAGATCATAACAGCCTAAAACATTTCCTTGGACAGCGAGACTTGAACGAGAGGCAGCAGAAATGGGTCAGTAAACTGCAGTCATATGACTTCGACATTACTTTCATTAAGGGAAAGCAGAATATAGTAGCTGACGCCTTGTCTCGCAGACCCCAGTTGAATGCCTTAGCACAGATCACAGAGGATTGGAGGCATCGGATCATTGCAGAGTATGCTAAGAACCCATGGGCTTCTAGCATCATTGACAGGACAGAGCAGGACGACAGGTATACAGTTGTAGATGACTTGATCATTTACAAGGGACGGATTCTTTTGGTTCCTGGCTCTGAGGTGCGGACTACAGTTTTGAGAGCCTTTCACGACCTTCCTATGGCAGGCCATCCTGGATACTACAAGACTTACAAAATGGTTCGGGAACGGTTTACTTGGAAAGGGCTGAAAACTGATGTTTTGCAGTATGTCCGTGAGTGTTCTGTGTGCCAACAGAACAAGCAGGAGCACACATATCCTGCTGGATTACTCCAGCCACTTCCGATACCGATGAAGCGGAGTATTTATTCATGGACTTTATCACTGCCTGTCGTAAAGCCCGTGGTAAGATTGCATTTATGTAGTATCGACGCATTATCTGGCACGCCCATTTCCTTCGACATTTAATTACTTCACAAAGATCGCAGTATCGCGCAGAGTTGTTCTTCGTGAGAGGTTTTCTCCTGATTGCATGGATTGCCTCGGACGATAGTCAGCGATAGAGACAGCCGGTTCATGAGCAACTTTGGCAGGAGTTGTTCAGGCTTTGTGGGACCGAGCTGACGCCGAGTACCAGCTACCATCCGCAGACTGATGGGCAGACAGAGATTGTCAATAAGTGGGTGGAAGGTTATTTGCGCAATTATATAGCTGGTCAGTAGAGAGCTTGGGTGAGATGGATTTACTTGTGCGAGTATTGTTATAACTCGACTCACCATATGACGATACAGATGACCCCCTTCATGGCATTGTATGGGTATGAGGCGCCCAATCTTCTGGATTTGATTTTGAGCGACAGTATGCCGGTGCGTAGATATGATGCGTATCGCTAGGATATCTTGAGGTCTCCTCCCGACAATATCCAAGAGGTAATGTGACCGCGATAAGCAAAGTGATTTCATCGAAGAGGGTTGAGTGCGCTTTGAGGTGGGTGATATGGTACCCTGTTAAAAATGATCGTCGTACTACTCATGGAAGAGTGGGCAGAACTAAAAACCTCGCTAATATATCCATTTCAGTTATCGACGAGGGGCTTAGGTTTATGAGTTGACTTGATGTACCATAGCAAGGTCCATAATGGCTTTAATGCTTTCACCGAAGAAGGCATTGGGTCAAGATGTTGTTCCATCTCCGGGCTTTACACCCCTCGACGACGAAGGAAAACCGATACTAGTACCGAGGCCAATCCTGATATATGAGAGAGACACCTTCGGAGGCGCAGATCGTGGAATATCCGGGTCAAGTGGAGGATTTACAAAATTGAGGATGCTACATGGAGTCGAGGCGATTCTACAAAGATCCGGGAAGGAGATTGCTTTGAGGACAAGCAATTTCGTGGAGGGCGGATCATTATGTCCCCATCCTAGTCGCTGACAAATACCGGTGATCTAGGTTAGCCTATCATTGATCCTCGAGGGTCGGCCGTGGAGTGTTCAGAGGATCCTTTTTGGCAGTTGCTCAGTGTTGGTTAGCTCCAGTTTGCAGTGTGTCAGGTTTGGGCCTTCGCAGAATCTTCCAGAGAGTCTTTTCAGAGAACTTTCTATTTTTAGAAAGTTAGGTCAGACGGAAGCTGCTATTTCGGGCAGGGCACCTGGTGCAGTGATTTAGCTCAGATTCGACCTGGTTCAGTAATTGTTTGATGTGACGGAGAAATAAGGGGTAATTACTGAGTTACGAAATATTTAATAATTTGACTTTATTATAAAGTCACTTTATTGAAATATTAAAATATTTAATTATTTGGCTAAGTTATAAAGTATTTAATTATACTTTATATTATATTATTAAAAGGTGATTTAATGAGTATTTAATGCTCATTAAAAAGGGACGCCAATAATTAAATAGATTCTCCTAAGTCTAAAGTGAAAATTAAATCATTAATTTAAATGATTATTTTAATGGAGAATTAGGTCAAACTTTTCAAAGAAGAATATATTGTTCTTCCCAAGGCAAAATCGAACTATCAAGTTTATTATTCAATTTTGTCTTCTGAGCCTCTGAGCATTGGAGTTTGCAAACCCTAGGGTTTCTGGCGAACATCATTTCTGGAGAACGTAACCTCTTCAGAGATCAGGCATACTGAGGCTGTGAGATACCAGCTGAAGATTGCACTTGGTGATTTCATCCAGAAATCACAGATTGAGCATCATCAGTTAATCAGACAGAGATTCATCGAGTTCAGCAGAGATATTGACCACTTTTCAGAGGCGACTTCATCCATCATCATCCATCATTGTTTTGGCACGAGTTTCAAGGAATCCGTACTGTCATTATTGCTGCTGTACAGGCCGTACCAGCAGGGGCCGTACATATTCATTCTCAGAGGAACGCCTCCCCTTCTCAGCTTCTGGCTTCGGATTATTGGGCGCTTTGGTCAACTAAGTTTGTGCGTGGGTTTTGGAGCTCAGAGGAACCTTCATTCATTCTGGCCGTACATTCTTTAATCAGCTGCAGCCGCCATTTTAAATCAGGTTTTTCTCATTTAATGATCTGTATTTCCTTCATACTCTGCAACTGGCTATTGTAAAATTCTTGGAAGTGAAATGTAATGCAACGCCTATCATCTATGATCAAAAAACTAGGCCTATATTGATTTCTAGAATTTATTTGAATTTATTTGCATTTATAAGCAAAATCGCATTTTTTCATTATTGTCAAAAAACCTTCAAAATCACAAAAAAAACCAAAAATTGCAAAAACGACAAAAAAATCAATTAGGGTTTGAACAGAGAACCACCAGGGTTCTGACATTTTCTCTCTTGAGTTTAGATTCAGGCACTAAGTATATCCTATCCTTGTAGTAGATAATGTCATCTACCACCCTATACCTATCATCCTAAATCTGACCATCCATCAACTCATAGGCAAGCTTGTTCTTGGAGTTCACCAAAAAGCGGGACTTCCAATCAGCTGAAATGTCTATAAGGGAACACATAGCTAGTTTCCTAGAAAGGGCAGTAGCAACTATATTTTTCCTGCCCTTAACATACTCAATGTCAAAATTGTAGGCCAGTATCTTGCTGACCCACTTTTGTTGTCTCTCATTTAGATCCTTCTGTTCCAAGAAATACCTCAAGCTGTTGTGGTCAGTCCTCACCACAAATCTCCCACCTACCAGATACTGTCTTAACTTGGCCAAAGAATGCATAATGGTCCTTGTCATAGATGGAATATAACCTCTTTGGTTACCTGAGCTTCCGACTCAAATGCTAATGAATGTTTGTTCTGCATCAATACAACTCCTATACCCTCACCTGAAGCATCACACTCCAACACAAAAGGCTGAGTAAAATCAAGAAGGACCAAAACTGGACAACTGCTCATAACCTCCTTGAGCTTGTCAAATGCACTCTGAGCCTCCTTTGTCCATCTAAAGGATCCCTTCTTTGTGAGATCTGTCAAGGGTACACCCAACTGTGAAAAACCCTTAACAAAGTGCCTATAGTAACTGCACAACCCAAAGAAACCACACAGCTTTGTAAGGGACTTAGGCGGTGGCCAATCCAATATCGCCTGAATCTTCTCCTGATGCACCTGCTCACCATGTGCACTGATCACATGGCCTAAATAAAAGATCTATGTCATGCCAAATTCGCACTTAGATGCCTTAGCATATAGAGACTTCTCTCCCATAATACCCAACACCTCGTCTAATTGCCTCAAGTGATCATCCCATGTTTTGCTGTAAATAAGGAGATCATCAAAGAACACTAGCATGAACTTATGCAATTGCTTGTTGAAGATGTGGTTCATGCACAACTAGAAGGTAGCAAGTGCTTTGGTCAGCCCAAATCGCATGACCAGGAACACATAGTGCCCATAATGGCACCTAGACGTTGTCTTATGTATACCCTGCTCTCAGACTCTAATCTGGTGATACCCCAATCAGAGATCAATCTTTGAAAAGTACACCACCCCATGTAATTCATCTAACAACTCATCGATCCTGGGGATAGGATATCTGTTTTTAATTGTCTTCTTATTCAAAACCCAGTAGTCTATAGACACGCATTTATTCCATCCTTCTTCTTCACCAAGACCATTGAAGAAGTGAATGGACTAGAGCTAGGTCTAATGTGGCCCATATCTAACAACTCCTTAGTGGCCTTCTCTATCTCATCCTTGAATTTCTTTGGATGCCTATAAGGAGTGGTGATCACCAATTTAGCTCCCTCTTCTAACTCAATAGTATGCTCGAAACCTCTATCAAGAGGTCTCCCTAAAGAAATCTCTCCAAAAACCTTGTCATGTTTTCCCAATAGTCACTGAATGTCCACATGATATGGTTGGCTACTATCTAGAGATTCCTTGGACATAATCAAACACTCTGCTGCCCAAGCTACATCCCTGTGCATGAATATACTCTCCATCTACTTAATTGAGACTACTTTTGGAGAACCATTAATCATACCCCTTAGAACCACTTTCTTACAATCTACTGCCCTGAATTTCAGCTCCATTGTTTGGAAGTTTTGAGAGTACTTCCCCAATGAATGAAGCCACTAAATCCCCAAGATGGCATTAGTATCACCCAGGTCAACTACATAAAAATCATCCATCACCGTATAGTTGCCTAATGTCACATCCAACCGAGGAACCTTCTGTGTGCATGTCATACTGAACCCATTTGCTACCATAACATTGAATCCCTCGGAGTCCGCTGCAAGTCTACCTCTCTTAGCCACCAATGCTAACTCTATGAAATTGTGGGTGGCCCCACTATCAATCAAAACTGTGACTCACTGCCACTATAATACTCCCCTAATTCTAAAAGAATTAAGTCTAGGAGTACCTAATAAAGTGGCAATGGCTCCACTCTCAACCTCCTCATGCAGTTGCTCATCATTTGAACTGCTATGTTCGCTGCCCTGAACTTGTTTTACCTCTTTTTCACCATCACTATCAGAAAGAACCTCAATGTAATGTGTAATGTCCCCGTTTTAGCTAACTTTGTTTGTTGAGGAGTGAGCCTATTATTTTGACCCTCATAGGCTGACAAATGTGATGAGAGGGTCTTCCTTGGCAGTTATCCAGAGTTTCAGGGCATTACTCCTCCAGTTTATTCAAGTTGGGCATTTGCAGAGGTTTCCAGAGTGGTATTCAAGCACTTACTATTTATAGTAAGTCAGGCCGACAGGGGTTATCATTTTTGGCAGGGCACTTGGCTTAGCTAATCTTCTCAGTTTCGACCCAGTTTGACAATTTGATGAGCAAATGAGGAATAATGAAGCATTTAATAGTAATTAAATAATTATTATTATGACTTTATATGATAAAGTCACTTTTAGTGAAATATTAAAGTTATTAATTAATTAACTGGCTTATTATAAAGTATTTAATGACTTTATAATGAAGGGGGCGAAATGATTATTTAAATGAGTATTTATTACTCATTAAAGTGAATGCCATTAATTAATTAATTTGCCTAAGTCAAGAGGGGCGAATTAAATATCATTTAATGCTCATTTAAATTGCTTTTTTGAGGGGGTTGAATTCTTGAAAGGAGTATTTATTTCTCAAAGGAAAAATAGAACTCATTATTGATTGATCATTCAAATTTTGTCTTCATCTCTCTGAGGTTTTTGGAGATTGAGAAACAAGGGTTTCTGCAATCAGGCTATGGAGAACGTCAACTCTTCATAGACCAGCATTCTGAAGTTGTGAAAGATCAGCTAAAGTTTGCTAATGGTTGGCTTCATTACAGAGGTCAAATTCGTGCTTCATTGAGAGGATTTAACAGAGGTTTCAGAGAAAGAATTGATCGCAGATTGGTATCATCATTCACCTCCATTTCTCATCAGCTTTCCTTTCTTCTTTGGCCATACATTTGCTGCTGAGAAGGCCGTAAAAAATCTGTTGTAGAAGTCCGTACCAACCAGCAAAGGGCGTGTTTTTCCTCCAAGGAAAAACGCCTTACCTTTCAGCTTCTTACCTGCTGCACAAAGGGTGCCTAGGGTGGAGAATGTTATCTCAAGCGAAAAACAAAAGGAAAAATCTCTATTTCAAGCTGGCCGTACATTTCAATCATGGCTGCAAATTAAAACCAGGTTTTTGATTCATAAATTATCTGCCTTTTTGTATGCATGTGTGCCTTTTTATATTGTAATCATTCAATTAATAAAAGGAAAGCATTTGCAGCTCATTGGTATCAAGTGTGCTTAGATATTGGTGTATTTGATTGCTTTTCTATTATCTGGCATCATTTTAATTTAAAAACCAGCAAAAACATTTATTTGCAAACTCATTGAAAAACCACAAAACCCTCAAAACGTCAAACAAACTTCATTCAAGCTTCAGTCAGGGGTTGAGAGACACCTGGTCTCTTACATAATGCACCTTACCCTTGCCCATGTATTTGTGTCCAAGCTCCCATGGCTCCTTACAACTGAAACGTAACTTCTTCCTCCTCAACTCTCTACGAGCCTCATCATCCAACCTGTCCTTCCTAGGTCACTCCTTTTGGAAAGGTTTTTTATCTTTGTTCTTCTAAGGAATGAAGGGTTTAGATGGGAATTTGCTCTTCAAGATAGAACTCTCCATGTCATGTGCCCTAATGATGGCATCCTGTAATGACTCTGGTTTGAAGGCCTTAATCCAACCATGCAATGGCTCTAATAATCCCTCAATAACTAGAATGACCAACCTATGTTCCTACACATTTGTCACCATAACCGAGAATCTCTAAAACTCTGAAATGTAGGCATCCATTGTCCCAACCTGCTTAAGTTGTGCCAACTCCTTGAAACGTAGTTTTGGGTCCTTGTCAAATCCGTCAATCAACTTGTGTGTGAAGTCCAAGTATGAGGTAATGTTGTCATGCCCCAAAGTGACCAACACATGGTACCACCACTCGTGGGCCTCTCCCTCCAAATGCAGAGTAGCATATTTGATGGCCTCTATCTCCAACATAGGGTCGAGTTGGAAATATGTATCCAACTTTTAAACCCACACTTAGCAATGCATTTGTTTGAACCATCAAACAAAGTAATGGGCAACTTCCCAACCTTTCGCTACAAGTCCTGATTCTATGGGCCCCTATTATGATCCCTTGGTCTGTTCCTATATTTAATAGCACAAAAATCCTGTAAATTCATAGCTGCATGAAACTCGTCACCAAGAGACTGATACTCCCTCAACTAATCTGTGAACCCTTCACCTTGTCCTTGTTGTCCTTGATTTCTAGCTTTCTTTCCTCCCAAGAATTGCGGTAATAGTGGTCGAGGAGTCACTCTACTCACTGCCCTAGTGTAACTCTGTGCTAGAATATGACTGTTGCTCCCTTCATATTGTTCCCATTGTTACCATTGTCACCATTATGACCATTAGTCCCTCCTATACCATTGTTACCAGCATTGTTATGATTTGTCATAAACTGAGTTAGAAGTTACACCAACTATTGTTGACCCTGTGCGAGGTCAATTAATCTCTGCAAAGTACTGCCTTCAGGAAGTTCACACTTCTCACCCATGTTTTCCTCTTCTTCTGAATCTGAATCAAATGGGTTATCAGCTGCTCTCTCCCTTCTACTCCTAAATGTTATGTATTCTCTTTCCTTGGGATTCATAAATAATCATGTGACTAAAATAGACCCAAAACTGTCCTGAAATTTTGAAACCAAAATATGCACCCCAATCTCACACACTGGTAGGAATTCTAGCTCTGATACCACTATAAAATCCCCTCTAGTTTTGAACGATATTTTTGCGATGTTTTCAATTTGGCACATGTGCCATTTTGTCAAACAAGTTGCAAGCTAGCTGAATTGAGCATTTCAATGGTTTTAATATTTGCAAACTCTCAAATAACAAATTTAGAAAATAGATAACATCACACATTGCATTGCTTCAAACTAAAGAATCATACATTACATTCAGTGAGTCATATAAACTTTATACTTTATATTTCTGAGCATTAACATTAACACTAATATGCATACTCAGAACACAAGTTACAAAGCTCAATATTTAAATACCACTTTTGGTAAACTCCTGGAATGAATAGCTTCTCCTAGTAAATGATACACCTAGTGCAAGTCCAGACTGAAGATGGAAGTTAACACTAAGTATGGCAGCAATACCACGCCTGGAAATAGCAACAATTTGATTCCCAAACACTCAGAAACACCACACGCCTATTTGCAATGTTCCACATCCTCCTGTGCAGCTCCAGGTATCCTCCAACAGGGCAGTTTATCCTCAAAACCACACGCCTTCTTGATTGCAAACCTGTAGCTAGGTATTTGTAATGTCCCCTTTTTGATGGAAACATTTGAACCCGAATCTTGCAACCAAAGTATTGCTCAAAGAGACATTGGAATGTTTAGAGATCAATAAGTTCAGTCATAACGTCCAACAAGATCAGAGATGATATAAATTTTTCATTCTTGTCCAAGGGCTACTCATTTCTCCCTTATCTCTCTTATGAATAACTTTTCTATATAATTTCATAAGTACATTAGTGTAGATAGTAAACGTCTATAAAGATGATATCCTATTGTACCATTTATCATAATAGAGTCATTATTACTTGTAAGATTCAATAACTGCTGCAAGCATTATCATTATAAATTATATATATATATATATATATATATGCTATCTTGTATATATTGTATGTGTCCATCAACCATGATGTGTCTATGACTCTCAATAAGTATATATATATATGCTATCTTGTATATATTGCATGTGTCCATCAACCATGATGTATCTATGACTCTCAGTAAGTATATATATATATATATATATATTTTAAATATATACTTATCAATGGTTAGCAGGTCATTCCAACTCTCAATAAATTTGTCCATCCTAATATCTTCAAATACATTCATAAATCATAATATGCTAAAATATATTATGAGTACATTATATTTGTCAATAATCATAATATATTGATCTGAATATATGCTTGCTATTTATATTTAACCACTACAGTATATTTAGATATATTCGTAAGTCACAATATACCTAAAATGTCTATAAGTCTCAACTGAAATTTAGATTAGTTATACATCTGAAATCCACTATTCCTTCAAAGTAATGACTACCTCTATTCAACGTATGACCATACTTACCTCCCAATTATGTCCATGCAGCCACCATACCTTTCCAGCAGATATCTCATGCTATATTTCTTTCCTATGAGTTTCCCAACTGCTACCGTAGTCTTCATTACTCCTTGATTTATGCCTTTGGTCTGGAATATATTCTTATATTATTTCCTCTTTCTGCTGTTCGATTCTTCAGATTTCTTTTCTAAGAATATCCCTCCACGTCACTTTGCAAAAGCCCAACACTAGCCTCAACCTTCTGCAAAGTCGCGCGTCTCCTCTTCATTTTCCTTCCTTCCATTCGATACCCCCAACTTCTTCATAGTTTGCACTTAAATAAGATTCATTGGTGGCGATTAAAGGGAGGGTTGTGTCCCTTCGCTGTTTATAATGCAGTTGATAAAGTATTTTATATATGATTTTTATTATTATATTTTGTATTCTATATTGTCTTAGATAATTCTCAGATTACAATTAATTAATATATTAGTTTTCTTTATAATATTATAATAATAATGTCGAGTTGTTAATATTTATATTTTTATATTTATATTGTTATTTATTTGATAACTATAATTATAATATTATCTTTTGATAATTATAATTATAATAATATTATATTTCTTGTATATTCTTTTTATATATTTTAATATGTATTTTGTATTTATAATAATTATAATTGTCCAATTATAATATTATTTTACATTTATATTTTATATTTTTATATACTTTAATATTTATAACATTCATAATTATAATATTGTTTTGGACAATTACAATTGTGTAATATCAGATGGTTAACTATTTTAATTATGTTTCTTAATATTTAAATGTCCGATTTCGGGGACATGACAGTATTTCACGTTAATATAATGTAATGATTTTAATATGTTAGTATTTATAATTATAATATGATCTTTGATAATTAATGCTTTAATATGTATTTTATTTATCTGGCTTCTGATGCTTTATATCCCAATGCCACAATTTCGGGGGACATGACAGTCCTCTCCGCCCAAGATTGCTTGTCCTCAAGCAATCACAATTCCAAACATCTTTTCACTACTATAGTTACAGCTCCTCAACTCAAGAACCATTTTGGCAAATAAATTTTTAATCAATCTTTTAAGCATAAAACACCATGGAGTAATCTTGTTTGAAGACACATTTGGAATGAAGCAAACACATGGAAAAACTAAATGAAGTATAAATACACGTAGTATATGTGGGGATGTATGTGAGTTACAAAGTATATCCATAATCACACACAAGTCGCAAGTTGCAAGATATACACATGAATACAAGAGAGAAGTTATATGCATGGATGCCAGTCACCAAGTATACACATGATCGCATACGCATCAGTAATCAAGCCAGTAGCATACAAAGCATGAGAAAACATTGAAAGGCACATCAGATATACGGAAAATACATAATCACTTGCAAGATATGATACATACAAGTAAGGCACGTTAATACACTCACGATATGCAAATACACTTGAAGAAGTATACATGTTTAATCAGAAGTATACACTCAAGAGATAGAACATACATAACAAAAATATACACATGCAGTAAACATGCTAAAGCACATTAGGCATAAAGTAAACATGTAAGACATGAGGCACACTCATAAGATATGAATCAGACATTTGAATACACGTATGCAGTAAAGCATGCAGTATAGGCATGGAGCATACACCAACTTGGAACGCAGACTCGAATACATAAGGCATGAGGTATTCATGAAGTATACACTTAAATATATAAAGCATGAGGTATGCTTGTCAATTGCAAGTATGCATGAGAATGGAGTAGACATGCTGAAAACACACCAATCATGAAAGATACATCAGGAAGTTATCCATAAAGCAGTTATGTCGAATATATTAGCCATAAATGTATACAAGATACAAGCATGAAGCAAACATGAATACATGTATAGAGCATAATCATAGATTACACATGAAGCATACAAATACACATGAATACATGGAGTAAGACACTCAATATGAGGCAAATTCCCATAGAAGCAACGAGCAATAAATTTCACACAAGGCATCTAAATCATGTAATTATACATAAAGCACATAAGCTTAGACAAGGTATGCAACGCGTAAATACTCATAAGATAGGAAGCAATGTAGATACACTCTAACAGGAAGCATACAAAGAGCGAGAAGCATTTAGTCATTACTTAGGGCATGAATATGTAGAGCGTTCAAGTATACTCAAATTTACTTCTATGCATGGAATATAAGCATATCATTCATTCAAAAAGATGGAAAATACATAATATGAAGCATTCATTAGAGTGTACATAGAAACAATTACATACAAGGCATGAACTTCACAAACACAAGCATATACTTAGGAATGGAGTAGTCATGTATAAGAGTGCATTAGTCATGAAATGATCATGTAAGATGTTATCCAAGAAACAAAATACCATAAGTCTGGTAAAACATGAAGTATGTGTACGAGTGCAGGAAGTCACAAAGAATACGTATGAATGCATGTAAGTCATAGAGCATACACTTGAATACAAGTCACAACAAATAGAATGCCATAGAGTATACACTCGAATACATCATTATGAAGTATACACTTGAATTCAAAGTCGCAAAGCATACAAGTACACATTTATTTTATTTGACTAGATTAAGTATTTGTAGAACATTTTCAAATTATTACTCCTTTGCTCCCACGTTCATAGGTGAAGGGGAAGTGAATACACAAGAGAGTGCCCTTAGTGATAACCTTCTCAGCCCGAGAGCGGCCAACAAACGCCCGTTGTAATGACCCTCTCGGCCCCCGGTGACAGACCGCAGTCCGTCTACAGAAGGTGGCCTACCTTGAAGGGATCCTAGTCATCTGCACTCCTCAATGTATATTCAATTCCCTGCCCTTATGACTGAAAGAGAGAGTCCTCAATTTGATGATATTACATATATACATTGCAAAATCTACTCTATTCCTCATTTTAGATTACATGAGATAACTACAGCCAATATCATTTATGCTAAGTACGATACTGGTCCCTTAACATCTATATTATATGCATTAG
>VDFB02215651.1:0-21819 GCA_007258455.2 Sequoia sempervirens
GATTGAATCTTGTAGTGACACAACTTTATTTTTTTCTAAAATTGTTCTTGTCATTGAACTAAGATTTATCACACATTTGTAGAGAAACAAGGAGTACAAACTAAAACACATTACACTTAGGTTCTCATTGACTTGATGTACTCTTCAACATCTCTCTTCTATGCCCTTTTCCTTTGCCACGGTAAACCAAACTTTGTATTGTCAGGACCTATATTAAGCTACCCTCACCCGAGACCAATGCCAACAATGATACAAAATAATTCTTTGAGTTTGAAAGATGGGTCACTTTCCTACTTTGGGTGGGATTTCAAACTCTCTAATACTATCATGCATTTCTTTCATTCCTTGTGCCTCCACCTCCCCCTTCCTTCTCTTGTGGGCCTTTGAAATTTTTCCTTTCCATTCGCATAACACCCTAATACCTTGACCACCACTTCTCAAACCATACATTCCTCTTTGGATCTTTGGGCCTTTTGATGATGTCTTACGTTTGTAAAAGAGCCAATGGGGTATCCTAATCCTCAAACCCCTAGATCCCCATTGTCTTGTGTCCTAACACCCAAGAATCCCATCGCCTGAACCCTTGATGTTGGACCTTGGGATAATTATTTACTTGAACTTAAAGCAATCATTTCCCTAGATCTCCACACTCAAGCATGCACTTTCACAAAACCTCACCATTTGAATGGACTCCACCCATGACCACGACTAACCAAGAATGCAATTAATGAGCCCAAATTTGAATGTGAGAAAATGGCAAGAAAATTTGGACCCATGTTAGGCCTTCAACCTCTATATAAGGAATAAAACTTCATTAGTTTGGATAATCTTTGGACATCATCTCAACAAATCCAAAATTGCAAAGTCGGACACTTGTGTTCACTTGTTGAATCTAAGGACAAAAACCCTTAGGTTATGGAGATTTTTCGATGAAATCCCATTGGTTTCCTAGAGTTTGGAGGATGAAACTTGTTTGGATTTGTGAGGGAAATTTCACACAAAGGTTGCATCTGTACGCCAAGCATAGTGGATTTCAGCATCCCAATATTTTTCTAAAAAAAAAATTGATCATTGTAATCTTGGTTATGAGCAAACAATTTTACCTAAACAATATTATTCTCTCTACTATTACACCTTATTTAAGTACACTTATCCTTTACTCATAGGGAAAGAAATAGTGTTTGTGGTGTATAATTTTGATGGTTGTCATGACCTCTTGCTTGGGAAGGTTGTAACTCCCCCATTCATTCAGACAACCAGATGTATGTTTGTTGACAATATCAAATAAAACCTCCAGCTAGGGTCTGCTAGTGTAGGGAGAAGCAATGCATGAACTTTTCTTTTTGATTTGGGCTAAATGTGATTAGGACAGGCCCTGACAGGGTTGTATCAAATTCCAAGAGAGAGATATATTGAGGAAGAAAATAGAGAAATTATAGTGAAAATATGCATTAGCATGTCTCATTTTATTTATAGAAGAAAGTACAGTGCACAACAATCAAGCAAAAGCTAAAATCCATCTATGAAATAAATTACTCACTATCAAAACTAACCTTCAAATTAAAGAAGAATTTAAGAAGCTATATTTTCATATAGCTTCTTCAAATGTATTTAAATTATTGTACAAGGAACATAAAATATTAGAGATGCACTTTCCAAGCAATGTTGTTTTCCTATCAGTTTATGTAAAACATAATTATTGTGGGGATTCTACTTAAGATTCAATTAATCAAGGAAATAAAAAATGTTTTGGAGTTTTGTTCTACCAATGCAATTATTTTCTATACTAGCCATTATGGAGAAGCGGTTTATACAAATTTTCTTTGTGAAAAATACATTGTGATTAAATTATTTGTTTAAAAGTTATGTCTTGCTTTTTATTTTCTAAAAGAATCCATATTTAGATGGTGTTGCAGTCATATAAACATCTATTTTTTACAGAGCTCACAACTTTTAATGGTATTATTTTCCTAAATTTCTAGATCAAAGTGCATGATGATGTCATTTCATGCCTACAAATAATTGAATCTTCTAGTCAACAAATGGTCACAACATCTTGGGATGGAATGATTAAAATATGGAACATTGATGAAGGTAGAGGTAGTTGGGCAACAACTTTTGGCTCATCTAAGAAGACACAAAGTGCCAGCAAGTATATGAAGAATGGTCATATGATATATTATTAGTATTCATATGGGAGTCTAGCCATATTAATTTTTTGAAAAAAGTGAATTTATGTTATATAAAAAAATTGATGGTTACAAATGGACCACCAAATTTACTAAGGGATGGGAAAGTTGACAAAGAAGAAAATCAGATGGTGTAGGGTTAATCATATGAGTATCTAGTTGTTACTTATGCAATGTGAAATAATGCTTTGAGTTTGAAAGATGTGCAATGCAATGTAATCAGCAATATGAATATAAACTACATAATATTATATTCTATATCAGCCGATTGTCAACTTCTATATATCAAATTATCAATAATCAAGTGTATGTCCATATACCAAAATGGCATCAGCATCAACTCAAACAAAGTTTTACAATATGTGGCATATGCCATCTCAGTATCTATTCAAAATTTACATGCTAGAATGTCTATCTCATCCTAAACTCTTGGTGGTTTCATCAAAATGGGTACCTCTTTGGAAGCACTCGTTGGCTCTGAAGGTAGGCACACAAGAAAAAGTCAAGTACAATTGAGATTAGTTATACTATATAATTTAAAATCGAATAATTAACATAAAAGTAAGACTTGTTGAATTATAATTGAACTCTAAAATTGAAATCTTGATTACACGAAATACTCGTCTCTTTGAAGGTGGAAGTCCTAGAATATACCCCTCTCAAAGAACTAACAAAACTAACACAATCAATCTATATATGAATAAAAAGCATAAGAAATTGATCCAGTTAATAAATTGTCGATAACCAGAACATATTTACCAAGCACAAAATAAAATAAACACATACCTCTTTGAGTTTGATCTTTGTATCGCGTTATATAATACCTCCTCCTTGAGGTGTTTCAACACGTCCTCCTTCAGGCATTCGAATACCTACTCCTTCGGGTGTTGTGGCACTTATCAAGAATGATGTATAGCTCATAACCACTTGTACATAAAAATGACAAGTACATATGAAACTATGAATCTATGTCAATGTATGCATTATCAATAAAATATCTTATAAATTTTAATTCAATCAAATTTGAGTTCAATTACCTTTCCCTTATCCAACACTATGCCTCCATAGTCTGGAGAGCGTCGCACCTCACTCACACTAGGTGTTTGCTACAAGCAGAGAGTAAGATAAACATATAAGTTAATATATAATTTCATTATTGACAATTCAAATGACAAGCAAATATACAATAAAAAAATGTAAATGAGTGAGTGAGAAAATACATATTGTGTGTGTGTCAAGGCCAAATGAAATGGCCCTAAGGGTGCTATCAGTCACCTGTGTGAGTTCCTCCTCAGAAATTAACTGTTAAATAGACCATGTAAATAAATATTAATACTTGATACTATCTCTTATTAATATTCATTTAAAAAAAATGCAAGTTATGAATTTACACCTTAAATGTTACCTATGTAACTACTCCAATGTCCACCTCTCTAGCAGGAGAGGACTCTGTAGGGTGTACTCCACTCCCCTGTGTGTGATCTGCTATAATCTCCACATCCTGGATGTCATAATCAGAAGTGTCTAATGGATGCTCAAGGGGTTGTACAATAGGACCCAAACATATTTGCTAGCACATATTACAAATATGTGGACTGAGGGAGGATGATCTTGGAGCCTTTGGATCCATCACCAAGATCACCAGATTGTGGCTGAGCTACTGAAGAAGCATGGGAAACCAAAAGACCACTCAAAGAGTGAATGGCCTGGATAGTTTGTGTGGTTGCATCCTCTGTAATATCTGGATGTCGTACTGGAGGTGGCGGAGGAAGGGGAGGATGGGGAACATGTGGGTGCCTAACTACTCTAGCTACCCCTGGCCTGTCCTGAGGCATACCTCTACCAATGCCTTGGAAGGGTTTAATGTCAAAGTAATTGACATGATGCCCTAATAAAAACTCAGCATATAATTTTTTAATAAAGTAAAAGGGTACATCAAGATTATTGTTGGGTGGTTTATCAAAAACCATACACCAACGATCCCAAAAGTTATCTACTATGCCCCTATGCGTGCACCATTTTATAGAAAGTTTTGGCTTGTTAACATTAATTGGCAAACTAGTGTTGGGGTTAATAAATAAAGAGGCTATTTGGGCTTTTTTTATTTGGAGATCTTTCACATCATCATAAGACAATCCACATGCATAATATTCCTCATGGTTTCTTGCCATGAATGAAAGGCATTATGTTGGGTGGAGAGGGTTTCTACATTTGTAATTATTCATATCAATGTGTTTGACATATGGGATAATCGAGGGATTTTCTTATAAACATCACAAATGCCCCTCAATTGCTCCAATTTTCATGAATTAAGTCTTCAATTGATGGCTACGAGGTGGTGGAGCATTTGGCATTTACATTTTGATTCTTAGTTGGTGGATTTTCATTCTCAATTGGTGGAATTTGTGCATTCTCATTTCAACAGCCATAATGCACGATTAAAGTTAAAAATAATTAATCTAAAATTAGACAATATAAATGAAACACTATTTTTAAATCAAAATCCATTAAAAACTTATTCATTTTTTTATCAAAATCCATTATGAACTCAATTGTTTCATAAAAATTCAATCAAAAACCCTATTTTGAAAAAAATCCACAAAAACATTCATTTTTTTATCAAAATCCATTATAAATTCAAATTTTCATAAAAATTCAATCAAAAACCCTATTGTGAAAAAATCCACAAAAACTTTCATTTTTTTATCAAAATCTATTCTAAATTCAATTTTTCACAAAAAATCAATCAAAAACCCTATTTTAAAAAAAAACCACAAAAAACCATATGAAATTATTCAAATCTAAATAAAAATTGAATCAAAACAAATAAAAATAAAAAATCTTACCTTTCCAAATCGAATTTAGCCCAAATCAGATATCTGTTAAGCGAAGAATGGATGCACTATGTGCTCGCAAGTTCTTCACTGCCAAATGAGTTCAAAACAACGACAAACATTTTTTATATATGCTTTTTGCAAATCGGATATCCGATTTGCAAAAACTAGGTTTGGTGTTTGGTATGGTGACACCCGAGCCTAAAAAGTCAACACATTCTTTTCGCATTTTTCGGTCGATGAAAGACGTGTTTTTTTCCTCATTGCCACTTTTTGGCCCACCATTATCTTGCACATACCCTGAAGAGATAGTGATAGACAAAAAATAAGAAAGAGAATAAAGAGTATCACTGTAATAAGAAATTTGATCATGATCTTCTTCACACCTGCTCTGATACCATGTTAGTTTTATGATCATATTTAATGCACATAAATTAATTCAAAGATTCAACACAAAGACACAACAAATACCCTGGGAAAACCCTCCTCTTGAGGGGAAAAAACCCAACAACAAATATCTCTCTATTACATATCAATAATGGAAATAAGTCTCTTTACAATGAGGCCAATCTCAAGGCCAATATGCAACAGCTTCACAAGATGCAATGATAACAAGTAATTAACACTTCCTTGTAACTTAGATCTTCCCTTAAGAAATTTGCTAACTGCTCTTGATAATTCGCAATCTGCACTTGATTGATCTGCCCTTGAGGAATTCACACTTGGAAGAGAAGAAATGCTCGAACTTGATTGATTCCCAAATGGAGTGGAATGATCTTGTATTTATACAACTTGAAGGAGAGAGGTTGTACCTTTTCATGCAAGGTTGACAATCATAAAAATATAATTTCAATTTAATAAATACAATTTACAAGGAAGGTCGGACAAGAAGATAATTACAAAGTTTCCATGTGAAGCACCTCTTTACATTGAATAATCACATATAAATAAGGAAGTATGAAGCCTAAAGCTACAATTACATCAACACCGTTGAGTTATGTAACAAGTAAACAATTATAAATTTATTACATGTTAATAGCATTGTTTGATGAATGGTATTTTAATATGTGATTTTCAATGTTGAATAGGCTAATATTGGAGATTTCGTGGGAACACCTCCTAGTGCTAGTGGATTTAGTCAAACCTACACATAGGTAATAGAATAAAGATTTTGACTAATGAATTGTACTTAATAGATTTTATAGTTTATATTCATATTGTTGATTACATTGCATTGTAGATCTTTCAAACTCAAAGAATTACTTCACATTCCATAACTAATAACTAGATGTTGATAGATGAAAAAATTTCAACTACAATATAGTTGTTTAGAAATTCAACATAAGTAGTGATGCAATTACTTCACATAGCATAAGTAATAAGTAGGAGCAACTTCCAATTGCATTTTCTTGTCATGGAATTCCATGAGATGACTTTTTACTGAGGCATCTTTTCAAACAGTTCATTGCCTTGTCTATGCTATGGATGCTTGGAAGGAATATATGAAAGAATAATAGTAAGCAATAACATAGACAAGGCAATGAGTTGTTTGAAAAAATGCCTCAAAGAAATGTGGTCTCATGGTGATGTCCATCACCATGAGACCCAATTTCTTTGAGACACTTTTTCAAATAGCTCACCACCTTTCTATGCTACCACATTTTCCATACATATCTACCAAAGCATTTTATCAAACAGTTCATTTGCTCACTGCTATGGCTAAAATCTTAAAAGGTGTTTTCCAACAAACTATGGATGCTTGGAAAAAAATTATCAAAGCACAATAGTAAGCAATAGCATGGACAAGGCAATTAGTAGTAGAAAAAATGCCTCGAAATGTGGTCTCATGGTGATGGAATTCCATTCCATCACCATGAGTTTCTTCAAGAACATTCTTCCAAGCTCACTACCTTTTCTATGATACCACATTTTCCATACATGTGTACCAAAGCATTTTATCAAACTACTCACTTCCTTGCTGCTATGGCTAAAATCCTAAAATAGGTGCTTTCCAACAAACTATGGATACTTGGAAAAATTTCTATCAAAGCATAATAGTAAGCAATAATACCATAGAGAAGGAAATGATGCGAAAAAATGCCTGAAAGAAATGCGGTCTTATGGTGATGGAATGTCATGGCGTGCATTTGTTTGTAATGGCATTCCATCACCACAGACCCCATTTCTTTGAGGCATTTTTTCAAATAGTTCACTGCCTTCTCTATGCCACCACAATTATCGTACATGTCTACAAAAGAATTTTATCAAATGGTTCACCAACTTGCTACTATGGGTAAAAGCCTAAAAACACGTGCTTTCAAACAAGATATGGATAGGGAAAATAGTAAGCATGATAGTCAGAAATATATAGTTTAATAAGTACTCAAAATTTTGTTCATTATCTCATACATTATAAGTCATGATGTGGATTGCTATTGTAGTTTTATTATTGAATAATTTGTTGTTTTATTTTCAGATGTTGCAAGCGAAACACCTCCAAATGTGATGAGGGAAATGGAGATCGGTATTTCATCTGCTATAGAATCCTCGATGGCTCTGATAGGGGAGGTATGAGGCAAATTACTAAATTTCAATTTACATTCATTGTTATAGATGTTATTTAGTGAAAAATCAAACCATTATTGATTCCTAGTTTAATTTCTATTTGGATGGTTTATATAGGGTTTCAACATGCCTCAACATGGGCATTTGAATATTTCCCTTGTGGAGAGTGATCATCAGATGGCGGTAAGTGATTATTTTGTTAAATATATCATTTTTTTAATGTAATTTCTATATATTAATGTCTTTACTTCTTATTGTAATAGATAAGACTTGACCAAGAACTAAACCCTAGGAGGAGTACCAAGGGCACTCAACCACATCATAAATGAGTGATAGACGTATCACCATCCGATCGACAAGTAAAAGGCAAGAGTTTATTTTGAGAGCATGGAGAGTGATGACTTTTGATTCTAGAGCCCTTTGTTGTATGCCTATATGGAATTTTTATACATATTTTGTATTGGATATATTTGACATTATATGCCTATATGACATTCTCATAAGCCTATATGGCTATTTTGTACCTATATTTTATACTTATATCGACATATATTGATGTATGCCTACATGGATATTTGGTTAATACAAATCTTTTTTATATATGGTGTCCATAGTTTCATTATAAATCCATGGTTCAATAGATATGAGTTACGTGTATTCAAGTGCATACTTTACAACTTATGTGTATACTTTGTGACTTATGTGTATTCCAATGTATACGTTGCAACTTGCATATTTTCATGCCTATACCTTGTATTCATGCATATAATTTGTATTAATTTGTGTATACTATGTATTCATGTGTATACTTCAAGGTTTACATGTTTTTGAGTACTTGTGCTTCCCTTATTCACATGTACATGCTTGACTTATTCACGTGTATACTTATTAATTGGTTAACCATAGCATTGATCATTGTTGTCCTTCATGGTTTGTCTTGAATATTAATTGATTGATGCTAAACAACTTTATCTAAAAGAAAAAAACACATTTTCAATTGGTATTCCATGAAATGATTCATAAAAAGATTCCAATATATTTAATTCTTTGATTGGAACAACTCAATTAAGCAAAGGATACATAATCTTCACAACACTTGCAAAACATAATATTCATAGTAGATGAAGTATTTAACTTCTTGACACATTATCATACAAAGATTTATCTTGAATAGTCTTTAAACATTTTCACAACATAGTCATCATAGTGCATAATGAATTGTTATGTTCTTGATCCATCACCATATAAACACGTCGAAAGATTTATATGTCAACTTTTTGCAATAGTATTTCTTGTATAGGAAATGGACTCAGGAGAAAGCAAGTTATAATTTATAATACAAATAAGAAATGGACTCAATGGTGGAAACTTTATTTATCACACCAAATAATAAATGTACGTGAGATAATCACTTGTTTCTCTTAGACTCCAATTTTAAAGCATATCAAATCATTTCAAATGATAATGAAAAAATGCTTCACAACCAAAGTTGTTAATTGAGGACAAATAAAATGTTTCAAAGTTCCACCATTGTATGCATTTACAATTGGTTGTATATTGTTGTAACATCAAGGAGGATAATTGAAAAATGTCTTGCGCTTGCTAGACTTGAAGATGATTGATGCAATGATAGGGAGGCCTTCAATCCACTTTCACCATAAAAAGAAATTCCAACCACTTTTCTTCCTCCAAATCACTATCTTGGCTTGTTTTCATCTTTTCACCTAGTCTCTCTAGTAGGTCAGCAGACCTACCTTTCTTGATATAACTTTCAAATTTTATAAACAATCTTTCCAAACCTCATTATGTTTAGGCACCCTTTAACACATACTTTCACATGCCTCAAAATCCCATGAGACTCTTTTGAAACAAAACCCTCAACCTAGTGCTTCAACGTTGTCCTAGACCCCGAAATAGGTCTATTTAACAAAACAACACCCTCTCAATCAATCTTCCAATTGAAAAACACCATTGGAAAACATTTACCAGTTTGCAAATCCACAAAATCCACAATTTTTAGGGTGTGATTGGCCCTCTAACCCCACTATCCTCTAAACCCTCACTTCAAATTTCACTAGGTTTTATTGAAAACCCCATATCTAGACCTCATACAACCTCAAAACCTCTTCCAACACTCTTCATTCTACCTGCACAAACTTAATTGACCACCAAATTATGCTGCCCCCTGACTTTACCCACTTTTACTCCCGCAAACCTCTTTTTTTCATTCAAAACCCCTCTTTTCCCAACTAGGGCATCATACCATAACATAATTTTGACCTCCCCTATCCTTTCAAACCTTTTGAATACATCAAAATCCACAACCTTACCCTATTTCTAACCTATTTTAACTTATTCTCAAGCAATTTCTTTTTTTTCACCTCTTCTAGCCTTGCTTTTAATGCCTAAATTTTGAACTTTCAATAGAGGCAACATTAGTAATCTCTTCCAATGCCTTTACCAATTATATTTTATTATTCCTACTCCCTATCATACTTACATCAGACCCATTCCACTGAGACACAACTTGAACAATAGGTGGAATGGTCTATTTCAACATATTACACTCAAACCCTTGTATGAGCAAGTTCAAACTAGTTTTAGAAATCTACTTCTAAGTTGCTTGGAACTTAATATAATTCCACAAGAATGGATTCAAATCAATTCTAAAACCATTTACAATAGATTAAGATCATCTTAGAGCAAAATCCTACTATACGGACCCATACACAAGCTGGAAATGAAAAAAATGCACAAATATTAACAAAGAAACAAAGATATTTGATTGATATTCTCCTTCAAACTCTTCAACAACCACTAACTTCAAGTTTCCAACATATATAAACCTCAACCAACTCCTTATAAATCTTGAAACTACCTTTCAACTACCCATGACCATTGGGCTTCCACATGAGAGCAATTTTTACATTTTTAACAATTTTACAATTTTTACATAATTGACTCAAATGACCCCAAACTGACTCAAAACTAAAAGCAACATTACAAAATGGCCTATCATGACCTTATTTGACATTATAATGATTAAAACCACTGAACTAGACCTACTTTATGAAATGGAGGAACAAGGTGCTCTACACCAATGATCATATGCTTTTTGTGTGGAAAACTCAGATTTCTCAACTGTCCTGTGTATGTTTCTCTTTTCAATTATTTTGCATGCCATTATAAGGGATCAAGCTAGTTGAACATAGCTCAGAAAATTCCATGTGTTTGGGTGTGAAAGAGGACCATGTCTAGCGTAAAAATACCTATTAGTACACATTGGAGTAGTTTGTTTGATCACATGAATTGCAAAATGAAAGTTGCACCACTTTGCAACTTTACACTGCTTGCATTTGACACTTCTTCCATCAAGTGAAAACTAGACACCACAGGAAAATGACTCTGAGATAAGAAAAACTAAGAGAGGTTATTGTAGAGGGGCCCAATGCAATCCTATAGGTTTAGATGAAAATTTTGTAAGCATTACGGTTTCAGAGTAATAGTCCATTAAAGATTGCTTCCCTTTTGCACTTTGGACCCTTAAGGGATCAAGTTGGTTGAACGTAGCTCAAAGAGATTCTACATGTTTGGGTGAGAAAGAAGACCATTCCTAGTGTAAAAATACCCATCCTGATGCATTGGAACAGTCTGTTTGGTCACACGAGTTGCATAACAAAAGTTGCACCACTTTGGAACTTTCAACTACTTGCATTTGACAACTTTTTCCCCAAGTGAAAATTTTCCACCATGGGAAAATGCCTCTGAGATAGAGAAAACAAAGAGAGGTTATTGTAGAGGGGCCCAATGCAATATTATAGGATCAAATGAGAAGTTTCTAAGCGTCATGGTATTCGAGTAACAACATATTGAAGTTTTCAGCCATTTTGCACTTTGGACTCTCAAGGGATCAATCCAGTTGAATGTAGCTTGGAGTGATTCTGCATGTTTGGGTGCAAAAGAGGACTATTCCTAGTGTAAACATACCTATTCAGACGTGTTTGAACAATCTGTTTGGTCACATAAGTTGCAGAATGAAAGTTGCACCACTTTGCAACTTTCAACTACTTGTATTTGATAACTTTTTCCCCAAGTGAAAATTTGCCACCACGGGAAAATTCCTCCGAGATAGGAAAAACCAAGAGAGGTTATTGTAGAGGGGCCCAATGTGATCCTATAGGATTAGACGAGAAGTTTCTAAGTATCATGGTATCAGAGTAACAACATGTTGAATTTTGCAACCATTTTTCACTTTAGACTCTTAAGGGATCGATCTGGTTGAATGTAGCTCAAAGTGATTCTACGTGTTTGTGTGTGAAAGAGGATTGTGCCTAGCATAAAAATACCTATTTGAATGCATTGGAATAGTCTATTTGGTCACACAAGTTACATAATGAAAGTTGTGCCACTTTGCAACTTTCAACTACTTGCATTTGACGAACTTTTTCCCCAAGTGAAAATTTGCCACCACAAGAAAATGCCTCCGAGATAGCGAAAACTGAGAGAGTTTACTATAGAGATTCCCAACACAATCCCATAGGATCAGATGAGAAGTTTTTAAGTGTCATGGTATCCGAGTAACAACATGCTAAATTTTGCAACCATTTTGAACTTTGGAATCTTAAGGGATCGATCCGGTTGAACGTAGCTTAGAGTGATTCCATGTGTTTGGGTACAAAAGAGGACCATGTCTAGCATAAAAATATTATTCAGATGCATTGGAACAGTCTGATTGGTCACACGAGTTGCAAAATGAAAGTTGCACCACTTTGTAACTTTCAACTACTTGCATTTGACAACTTTTTCCTCAAGTGAAAGTTTTCCACCACAGGAAAATGCCTCTGAGATAGCAAAAACTGACAGAAAATTTTGTAGAGGGGACCAACATAATCCCATAGGATTAGATGAGAAGTTTCTAAGCATCATGGTATCCGAGTAACAACATGCTGAAGTTTGCAGCCATTTTACACTTTGGACTCTTAAGGGATCGATCTGGTGTAACTCAAAGCAATTATGCATGTTTGAGTGTGAAAGAGGACCATTCCTAGTGTAAAAATATATATTCATACATGTTGGAACAGTTTGTTTGGTCACATGAGTTGTAGAATGAAAGTTGCACAACTTTGCAACTTTCAACTACTTGCATTTGACAACTTTTTCCCCAACTAAAAATTTTCCACCACGGGAAAAGGACTCTGAGATAGTGAAAACCAAGAGAGGTTATTGTAGAGGGGCCCAATGTGATTCCATAGGATTAGATGAGAAGTTTCTAAGCATCATAGTATGTGAGTAACAACATGAAGTTTGCAACCATTTTGCACTTTGGACTCTTAAGGGATCGATCCGATTGAACGTAGCTCATAGTGATTTTGTGTGTTTGGGTGTGAAAGATGGCCATGCCTAATGTAAACATACCTATTTGAATGCATTAGAATAGTCAGTTTGGTCACACGAGTTGTAGAATGAAAGTTGCACCACTTTGCAACTTTGCACTGCTTGTATTTGACACTTTTTCCATCAAGTGAAAATTGGACACCATGGGAAAACCACTCCGAGATAACAAAAACTAAGAGAGGGTTATTTTAGAGTGTCCCAACGTGATCTCATAGGCTCAAAAAAAGATTTCATAAGCACCAAATTTTCCAAGTAATACCCCATCAAAGATTGTTTCCCTTTTGCACTTTGGACCCTTAAGGGATCGAGCCGGTTGAATGTAGCTCGAAGTGATTTTTCATATTTGGGTACGAAAGAAGACCATTCCTAGCATAAATGTACCATGCTTAGTGTAAATCTACTATGTACTTAGTAGAAGATCAATAAAATTCATTGTTTCCATAGACCCAATACATATTTAGAAACCCATTTTGATCTACTAATACATAAAAAAAGTTTTGAAGAGGTTATTTTGGAAAGTTTCTAAGAACAATAAACTGTCTGCTAGAAAGTGCCTCAAATTAGGTCAATTTTGTGAATCAAATATCAAAAAATCAACTCCAAACCATAAAATAACCTCGAGCAATAGTGTATCAAGTCTCAAAACCTTCAAATCTTCCACTTTTATAGTTTAACAGTTTTAATATAACATCAAACAACAAAACCCTCATCAAATGCCCTTGTAGGCTCAAGAAAACTGAGGTTTATTAAAAAACCACTTACCAAAACTCATACAAACTTGTAAATTCCTTAGACATGTTGGAATATTTCTGCATATAGTAATCAAACCGCCATCAAGCCTTTGCAATTGCCATTTCTCCAAACCCTAGTTTGTAGGGACCATTTCTTGTGTGAAAACTTAGAAATTTATCTGGAGTAGCAGCAAAACTTCACATTCATGTCTTCCGCTGAATCTTCACAAATATTAAAATTGTAAAACACCTAATTGAAATCCATTCCACCAACCTACTTAACCCTACATCAGTGGAATGTCAATCTTATCACTTAATAGACTCTCAAAACCCTTATTGAGGGTTAAAACTAGTTATTATAAAAAATTTCTTATTTCCTCAAATCTGAGTTAAAAGACTTCAAAACACTCTCAAAAGTAACTTAACTCCTTTCTCTAAAGAAAACTAATCAACAATCAACCTATAAGGTGTTGTACAATCCACACAAGCTTGAAACAAAAAAGGAAAAGTGTTGCAAATACAGAAAAAAGGGTCCTTTATTTACTAATTTCTTCAAGAATACAAGTTCTACTCTTTTCCACGCCTTTACAATGATTTATATAACTATTCCAATCAGTTATGAATGATTCCCCTACATCTTCCATCGACTAACTACCCTTTCTAACAAGAGGACTCTTCATCTTCTATAATTTTGCAATTGTGCAACTAATGCAAGTTTTGCATTTTTACACCAAATGACAACTTTTGTGCAATATCACTTCTCTAATAACCTAATGACCTGTTTGAGACTTTGAATACATTACATATGACCTTCACATGACCTTTTTCACATTGTTTACATTTGAAAATTCAAAATTTTCAAATTTTCCTATTGAAGGCATTTAGAGAACAAGGTGCTCCTGCACCAAACATGAACTCCAAAATGACCCCAAAACCAACTAACATGACTTATTACATTATAAATTGGTCTAATATGACCTTATTCAATTGACAAAACTCAAAACACAAAACTAACTTAAGACTTCCATGAACCAAATTTTCTCAATAGCCTTGGTGCCCCTACACCAAATTTCAATATTTGAGTAAATCTCATTACAATGCCTTAGGTACTATGTTCTCACAGATCTTTTACAATGTCACTCATACATTTGAGATTCTCTTATAATGTCTACATCATAGGTGCTCATTATGAGGTTAAATTCAAATGCGTAACTTGATATTCCCTCATTAAACTTCACATGCTCTTTTATAATGGCTTCATATTAGAATTTAGATTTGTCAAGATCATCAAAATAAGGATGTTGCATTGCTTTTTTGGCTGAGATTCTCTTTGATGGCTCATAAATTAACATTTTCTGCAATGAGAGACCAATCAATTTTTAGTAGTTTACTTACAAATACACAAAGTAAAAGAAGAAAAAGAAAGAGCATCCAAAATGGAAATGAAATGAAAATAGATGGAAGGAACTTATAGATAGCCATGCTAGTCTCTCAACTTAGTCAATATTGGTGATAAATCTTCACTGGGAGTTCTAAGATACCTATTGCACACAACACCTCTCATGAATATAATAACTTGAAATTTGAGATGCTCTTATAATTTATATATCATAGGTTCTCATGATAAGGTTAACTTCAAATGAATAACTTGAAATTCCCTCACCAAGCTTCACACACACTTTTGTAATGGCTTAAAATCATAATTGAGATTTGTCAAGATCATCAAAATAAGGATGTTACATTGCTTTTCTGGCTAAGATTCTCTTGGATGGCTCATAATTTTGCATTTTCTGCAAGGGGACACCAATCAATTTTTAGTAGGTTACTTACAAATAGGTAAAGTAAAAGAAGATGATAGCATTGGAATCAAAAGAATTAATGTGCATACAAGTATAAATTAATAAGAATGAATGTGCATACTTACAAATTAATCTAGCAAACCATCTGAGTTTTCTCTACTCTTTATTGTGTCAAGTATTGCCTCATGGTCAGACTCATGAACCTTCCACAAGGTCTTGTTCAAAGGTCTACCCCCATATTTGGTCAAATGAACATTGGATTCCATGAAAAGGTTTGAGTAATGAAGAATCTTATGATGTGTGTCAAAGTCCTGAAATAGCTAATGTTTAACACTCTTATATAGGTACCTTCTAAGCCACGTTCCAATAACAACAACTAAGCCTATAGGGTATTCAATGTTTTCTCCATCTATAATTGGGGCCTCCAATTTCTTTTTGGCCTCAACACGACACAAATAATAGTTTGTTCCCTCTTCGTTGTTTTCATCTACAATAACTACATAAACATGCCTTGCATTGTTATGTGCATCAAATATCTTGAAATTAGTCAACATTACGAATAAACTACAAAGTAAGATTATCAAAATGGAATTTCAAAAACTAAGCAAGTAGATATATTACTTGGTTGAACTAGATTTGATATGTGGTCAATGTCGATTGACGATTCCATCTGTGTTAGTTCCAATGCCATCAAAGGGTGATTTGTGTGAAGTGGGCTAAGATAAATTTTCAACTATTTGTCAACCCACTCCCCTGACTCATAATCATTCCAGGCTTGCATTTTACATGAAGAACAAAAGCATGTCATCTTTTGTGTATCGATACTCCATGAACCTGCATTTGAGCTAAGGAAAGAGTGTAGCTCACTTGATCCTGTTAGTGTACAAAAATCCTCATATGGTACAATGTTAGTATCATCCATCAACCAAAAAAATCTATGAACTAAAGATGTACCTTCATTACCTGGATCCATCAAAGCATTACACCACTCAATGATTGATCTTTCATTTTTCAACTTTGCATTGTATTTATACTTTAACTCTTCTCTTTCTAATGCTCTCTTCACACATGCTCCTGCACCATCATGCTCCCCCTTTCCATGCCTGACCTCACAAAAGTTTCACATATGTTGAACACCTGTAATTACGTACATCCTACTCAACCAGTAGAGCATGTGTGAGTTCTTTAACTCTACTACACAATTATCCAACCATATTATATGTCGACTGTATGGTATGCCCCTTTGAGCCAAATCATTGTAGAACATTTGGAAGCAACCTTGCACAAAATTTGGAGAATATGTGCGATCATCACTAATGTAAAAGTGATACTCCCTCAATACCTTCCTTTGGTCCTTTGTACTATCAACTACCTAAATGAATGCTATGTGCACAAATATCGAAACCAGTGTGAAGTTGCAATACTGTGACTGCACCTCATGCTATGGTTGTAGAGTGTAGTTCTCTGCAAATTCAACCACTGATACTATGTTTCCAACTAGAAAGGTGTCCTTGCATAGCTTGAATTATGTGTCCAACCATTAGGCTATATAGGTATTCCTTGCATACTCATACAGTATATTTTCATGAAACATGGACATAAATTGATACATTGAAATCTTCTGAATAACCAAATCACACCTTTTTTCTTGGGACCCATATTTTTTAGTGCATGGCATTATTTTATACTTCCCTAACTCTACTAGTTTTTTTCCCACCTCATCTGTGCTTTCCATATGTTTACATACTGGCATAAACTACAAGCCACTGCATCGCTCACATGAACCATCCAAGCATGTGTCCTGTAGAATATTTAGCCATCTTCTATTTCACATAAATTTTTTGATAAGAACTCTCTTGAATATTTTGGTGGGGCTTCTATGCGACAATCCTACAAAACATCATTAGTACGCAAATCTAAACAAATAGAATGATAAACATCATAATGGTTAGAGAATTCAATATGTAGTCTACAACAACAAGTAGTGCATGTGTGATTTATCTTGAAATAAAAAGGTTTAAGATTTTCAAAAAATCTTTGACAAATACTAATTTGAGGATAATCCTTTTGAAATTTACGAAAAAATTGGGTTTGAGTTGTATCCAAAAAATGCTTTGGATGTGGCTCACAGTTCTGACTACCGATACTCCTTACCACATCCCTTTGATTCGAAGATTGCCTTGTGTTATTCTTCCAATACTCTTCAATTAGTGTTATCAATGCTTCAACAATTTTTTTATCATTTTTTGGCAGTCTCCCTGAGAATGCCCATAATTCATTTGAATCGGTGCCCTCAATTCTTTGCCACCTTTGAACGACTTTTGATAAAAAAATTCTACTAATTATCATTTGTTCACTCGTCTTTCTAATGAAACGAGCTCTCTTTGTTTTATTGCTTACCAAAGTCAATGTAATGACATGTCGGGTGACATTACTGTCCTTTGAGCATGAGGTCTTACCCACACTCTCATAAGCATCCATTAGATTCTTCACAATAGTGTTTTCACTTGATGCATTCGATGTTCTCAACCCAAGAGTCTTCATAATGTTAAAATACTTTATACCCCACATCATTTCAAAAAATAGTTGACATATTGTGGTCTCATTTAACCTTTCAAAGAAGAATTCTCAAATATTATGAACATATATTCTACAAGTGCATGCTGAAATCTTACCTTCCATGTGCTGAAAAATATCCTCATCAATATTAATCAAATACTTTGGCTTTCTACACAATATTCTAGGTGGTGTTCTCCTAGGTACATACATCTCAACATTAAAGTTTTCATCAATACTTAATTGAGGTGGGCTATATTGTGTACCTTTGTTCGAGGGTGGAGTAGAAGAAATATCTTGAGGTTCATGTAGGGATAATTTCATGCCTTCTTCGTCATATTCGAGTGATGATGTACTCTCAACTTGAGATGTGATGCATGGTGTCTAACTATATTCACTTGTGGTAGATGGTGTCCCTCCATATTGACTCATGGTAGATGGTGTTCCTCCATATTTGCTAGTGCATAATGGTGTCCCTTCATATTCACTTGCGGTAGGAGTGTCTCCAATTATAGTATTTGAATCTGTCTTACCATGGCTCTTTCACATTTTTGTCATTTGTGCTGCCAATGCTTGTTCTCTTTTTGACGGTTGAGGTTCTTCTTCAATTGGCTTGTTTTCATCAATCGTATCCAATTTCTTCTTTTCACAATATGTCGCCACTCGTTCTCTCTCCTTTTCTTTGAAGGTTTCATACTCTTCATCTGTTATTTTATTCCTTCTTTGTTTCTTCATCACGGTGGATAATTTTACCTGTAGCATGGTAATGAGACAAATATTAGTTTCTAAAAAAATTATCCATTCAAATAAATGAAATATATGTCATTCAAGGATTCATAAAAAATACTTACAATCATCCTATACAAGAGTATTTCTAGCATAGACAAAGGTAGTACAGGGGGCATGGATAAGGCATGTGAATTCAAATTCCTTGTAAAGCTAGTGGAGCATTGGCATGCTAGCTCCTCACTAGCCTTGTCTGCGGTAGGGTTGAGAAGGTAGGCACATCATATGCCTCATAGAAATGGGGTGTCACAATGATGTACATCACCATGAGACCCCATTTATATGAGGCATAGACTGCCCCATTTTATGGTAGGGGCAGTGTATGCCTCATAAAAATGGGGTCTCACAATGTGTTGAAGTTAGCTCACTCACTAGCTTGCCAATGCGGTAGGAGTTGAGAAAGTAGAGATAGTGCATGCCTCATATAAATGGAGTCTCATAGTGGTATATCACCATGAGACCCATTTATATGAGGCATACACTACCCCTACCTTCTTAACCCTACCATATTGGCAAGCTAGCTCACTCACTAGCTTGCCAATGGGTAGGGTTGAGAAGGTAGGGGCAGCGTATGCCTCATAGAAATGGAGTCTCATGGTGATGTAGCATATGCCTCATAGAAATGAGTCTCATGGTGATGTAGCATATGCTTCATAGAAATGGGTCATGAGACCCCATTTCTATGAGGCATATGCTACATCACCATGAGACTCCATTTTATGAGGCATACGCTGCCCCTACCTTCTCAACCCTATTGCATTGGAAAGCTAACTCACTCACTAGCTTGCCAATATGGTGGGGTTGAGAAGGTAGGGGCAGTGTATACCTCATAGAAATGGGGTCTCATGGTGATGTAGCATATTCCTCATAGAAATGGGTCTCATACCCCATTTCTATGAGGCATACACTGCCCCTATCTTCTCAACCCTACAACATTGGCAAGCTAGTGGAGCATTGGCAAGTTAGCTCACTGACTAGCTTGCCAATGCAGTAGGGGTTGAGAAGGTAGGGGTAGTGTATGCCTCATAGAAAGGCATACACTGCCCCTACCTTCTCAACCCTACATTGGCAAGCTAGTGGAGCTTTAGCAAGCTAGCTCACTCACTAGCTTGCTAATGTGGTAGGGTTGAGAAGGAAGGGCTAGTGTATGTCTCATAGAAATGGGGTCTCATGGTGGTGAGACCCCATTTCTATGAGGCATACACTGCCCCTACCTTCTCAACCCTACCGAATTGGCAAGATCATCATGAGACCCCATTTCTATGAGGCATACGCTACCCCTGCCTTCTCAACCCTACCACATTGGCAAGATCACCATGAGACCCCATTTTTATGAGGCATACACTACCCCTACCTTCTCAACCCTACCACATTGGAAAGCTAGTGGAGCATTGGAAAGCTAGCTCACTCACTAGCTTGCTAATGCAGTAGGGTTGAGAAGGTAGGGGCAACGTATGCCTCATAGAAATGGGGTCTCATGATGATTTTGGTAGGGTTGAGATGGTAGGGGTAGTGTCTACCTCATATAAATGGGGTCTCATGGTCATCATGAGACCCCATTTATATGAGGCATATGTTTCCCCTACCTTCTCAACCCTACTGCATTGGCAGGCTAGTGAGTGAGCTCACTAGCTTGTCAATGCTACCACATTTTGCATACATATATACAAAAAAATTATTGTCAAAAAATAAAATTCTTTGTCCATGCTTCCATTTTGAGCCATGATTGCAAGATAGGTTGCACCTTTCCCCATGTTGCTAACTTGGCCTTGAATAAAGAGTCTTGTAACAGTGGAGTGAAGGGTTAGAATCCCTTGTAGGTAGACTAATCAAGGAAACATTTAAAATATATCACAACTAAAAGTGATGAGGTAGGTTTAGTGATGAGGTAAATTTAGAAATAGAGATGAAAATCAAAATAGTTTCTAAGATCTATCAATGCGGGAGGAGTATATTCCAAATTTTTTAGAGACATGTATGGAATATTTGGTAGCATGGACAAGGAAATTAGCTACTTGGTATAATTGTTTGACAAAATACCTCAATGAAAGCCTCACAGAGTGGTATGGACATCCATATTAAAGGATCGAGAAATGATGTTTTATTTTACTTCCTTAAAATGTATGTCATAAATATTTGTATACAAAACGTGGAAGCATACACAAGGTAATTCATTTGTTAAATAAAAAAATGCCTCAAAGAGATGTGGTTTAAAAATGTAATTGGAAAGTGTATAGAATTGTGTAATTTAAAATGTGCATTGACAACATAAGGTTATAATGACAAACAAACAATGATCAACATGGAATATGCAAAATAACAAAAATGAAAGCAAGCCATAATAGAATGAAAGAAAATGTGTAAAGACTTCACATACCTAAAAAACCAAAGTTTCAAATGGAGGAGTTCTACCCAATTATGTAGCCTTAGCTTCTTCTTTCTTCAAACTCCTCAATAAAAATGACTTTTTCAAAAGATTTTTCACCTCCAAACTTCAATTGTATATTAGTTTTCACTGGAATTCAAACTTGAATTGATATTATATTCCTTTAAATGTGAAAACTCTGCTATTTCATGCGAAGGTGGTGGAAAGATCATGAAAAATTTGGTGGAATGTGAAAAACATGCATGCACACTTCACAACATCATCAAAAAGCTACTTTTTGTCGGAGCACACACAAAACTAGGAGAATATGCAGAATGTGGGCCTTGAGATCACAGGTATTTTTATCTTTTTACCATTTTTAGAGCAAGAAAAAACACACTCATATTATAATGTGAGCGTGTTATTTCTTGCTAAAAATGGTCATATCTCTACTTCAAAATGTGCTCGTGTTATGATAAATTTGGTTTTTTAATAGATTTATTTTCTCTCTCTATCTATACCCTATATACCCTAATTATATCTCTCTCCCCTCAACCCTTATACCCTAATTATATCTCTCTCCCCTCTACCCTCTACCCT